>JAJOOH010014824.1:0-16369 GCA_029582605.1 Solanum gracilifrons | reverse complement strand
ACCTAGAAATCCATGGTATTAGCAATACACACCTTAATACACAATAGAGTGTATAACTAATGCAAGCATTAGTTATACATAGGTTGGAAAAGAGTACCAAACAAGGTACTAGTAATACACAATGCTAACGCATGCGTTATTTTTCCTAATACACTCTACCAAACGACCCCCAAGTATGATAGCAATGCATAAAAGTTATGAAATCATGCTAAAAAGGAATTTACATGACATTTAATGACCAAGCTAAATCATAAGATAAAAGGTTAGAAAACATAAATCATAATCATGGTCAATGCAAGCTAAACATCTTTGATGCACTTGTGAAATATTTAGAAGTAACCTTAGTTCATTATTGTGGGAATTTTATCATGTAACCGACATAGACCATGTGATCTATAACATGGAATTTGGTGCCACACCGAGAAGAGATATCTTTACTTCTCAAGGTAAGAACCATGAATTCGAGCTAAAGTGGATCCACTAGCTAATGTATATCTGAGACAAATCATCCTATGGTGGCACATAGTTTATGGAATGTGGGTAATCACCGCTAGTCCACTCGATGCTAAGTAAATCCCACAGAATAGTCATTAGTCATAGTCATATTACCATCCATGAAAAGACCCAATTAAGTAATCAACATCAAAATAGATTTCATTTAGAATAGCTCTTAAACTTAATTCAACTTAGGTGAGAAAACCTTTCAACCTTATGAATTCTTTATGTGAGAAATCCTTTCACAATCTAGTGGTGTGTGAAAAAAGCTTTCACAACAACATTGATACTTTACTCTCAAAGCATTCTCAAATCATTTACATCAACTTCATAAAATTATGCATATCTTCATAAATTCATATTTCATAGTTCATAAGCTTCATCATGTGCTCATCATAGTCTAAAAATCATGGATCATGCATGAGTTCAATTTAAAATCATGTAAATACTTTCAATTCATGCATTAAAGATAAGAAACAAGTAATATAATCATAATTGAAAAGAACCCATGAAGATTGAGTAAAACTCTAACTTTGAATTGAGAATCTAACTTGTAAAATTTGAAGATTTTAGGAACCCTATGGAGGAAAAGAATATATAGGTTAAAGCTAACATACCTTAGTGATCAATCCCCAAAAGCTATGGATAATTGAAAATCTTGAAGTGAAACCCTAGCTTCTTCTACCTTAGCCTTAGAGAGAATTTTGGGGTGAACGATTTAGAATTAGTATTTTTAGGACTTAATTCACTTATATAGGTCTTGAAATAAGGGTTAAAACACCACAACTTTGGCATTAAACACCTAGGGAAAAGACCCAAAACCCCCCTAAAATAATTGTCGACCCCTTTCTACGGTTTTGACCTACGGTCCGTAGAACTTTCTACGGAAACTGTTCAACCATAGAAAAGTTCAGAAATTTTAATATTGGACCAAATTTAGATGAGACCTTTCTACGGTCCGTAGACCCCAACCATAGAACTCAACTTTGACTTTAAAATTTCACTAAGTCTGGACCTTCCTACGAGACCTTTCTACGATCTGTCATAACTCATACGGTTCATCCTGTTTAGACGTAGGCCAAACTTTAGAAACTTCGTTTTTTCAAAACTCAACCCAACTTCTATGGTTTCCCTTCTACGATCCGTAGGACATCCTACGGTCAGTAGATGGGACTCGTAGTCCAGTGATGACAACCAAATTCTACATTTTTCCACTTTCGAGGTATTACAATGTAATTATTTTTAAATCACTTTCATTACCAGATGATATAAAATCAATTTCTATGGTTGTAGTTGAAAATTTTCTAAAACTATAAATATGAGAAATCATCATATTTATGATGCATAAAATAATCATATCAACTTACATTGAAAACTATATAATATCTTTAAGTGGGGAATTTCTTACAATTTATATACACCATGTGAGCTTATGTTGTCCAACTTATGCTCTCAGTTGGGAGGGTTGCCCTACATCTTGTCATAGTATAAAACTATTATGTTTTATATGGATCTATTACTGAGTCTCTTGGGTCAAATGAGTTGATTGTATAACAGTGTGCTAATATCGTACGATGGCCATAATTATGGAACTTGGTATGTATATGCATCCTTTCGGTGCTAAATAATCCTCCCAAAATAATTTGTATATACTGATATGATCATAAAGAGATAGATTATCTATTTTTTTTAATTAAGTATAAGACTTCTGTCATTACCCAAGGGTACCCCTAGACATAACATGACACATAGGACCCTGAAAGAAATCATGTAAGCCACTTAGCATATCATAATATAAAGGATTAGAATGATAAGAGTAAAAACGCATTTAAGTCCAAAAATTTCATAAAAGCAAAGCGAAAGTCTAGACTTGTCTCAATTAGCCATCTATTACAATCGAAGTATCAAATAGGGTCATGGCCCTTACAAACACAAAATTCAAAATTCTAATACAATGAAAGAAAGGAACTACAAGATATCACTCGTCCTCGAATCCATGAGGACTCACCACAAGCAAGGAGAATAGTCGGTCCAAGCTTTGAACGAGAAGGAAGATCGCCTCAAACACCGAACCCTACATTTATAAAAATATGTAGAAAATATGGGTTAGTACAAATATGCACTAAGTATGGTAGCCATCTATAAAATCATGAAGACATGCTAAAAGGTAAATTTTAGTTGAAAAACATGCACTTTGTCAAGCTTAAGAATCTTCATGAAGATTGGTGCAAAAGCATAAGTCATAAGCATATTCAACACATAGTTCATCATATCATAATGGAAACATACCATAAATACTCTCAAAGCATCCTTGTGAAATGCATGAATAAGATCCCATAATCCTACCCACACTAAGGAAAGCTCCTTAATTAACTATAGTTCATATTCTTGTTCATACTATCATAGTGGGATTAGCCTTAACCGACATAGACCATGTGAGCTTAATCATGGAATCTGGTGTCTACCCGACACCTAAAAGGGGTTGTCCTACTTGCCTAAGGTAGAATCATACTCTTAGCTTAGGTGGATCCACTAGCTAAAGACCTATGTGGGCACATAGTTTATGGGATAAGGAGATTACTTCTAGAAATCGTCCTCTACTAACGGAGGAGCTTCCATCTCATTGTTAATATCCTCTCGGTACTAAGCATAATTCCCATTGAGTTCATATTAAGTCTTGACTTAAATTGATATTATGGAAGAATGTCTTTACACTCAATCCAACATAACTCATACTAAAGCTCCTAGATTCAATGGGTGAGACTAGTCTTCCAACCTTAGAATCATTACATGTGACCAACCTTTCACATTATATCATTTTCATACAAAAGTGTGTACATGAGGATGACTTCCAACAACACAACAACTAGATCACAATTATAATCACTTTACTCTCAAAGTGTTCATAAAGCATATACTTACATCTCATAATCATGCATAATTCATATACCTTGCCCTTCAAGGACCACATATCACAATCCATCAACACATCGAGAATTACTACTTTACACACGGATGATAGCATAATTCAAGTAGTCAATTCATTACATTCATAATTCTATAACATTATGTTTGCATCAATCAATAACCACACTTTATGATCGAATTTGAGAAAATAGGGCAATTCATGGATTCTTGGGGAATTCAACTTAAAATAATATAAAATCACCAATATATCCATAAATAAATAGAATCCAACCATTTAAAATGAATTTGAAAGGCATCCATGATATTGAAGTCAAACCCTAACTTTTGGATTTTCTAACTTCGACATTGGGGGTTTTGAAGTAGATCCATGGGTGACGGCTACCCATGGATAAAGAACTACCATACCTTGATAAAGAATTACCACGAATTTGAGGAGAAAAGATGGATCCTTCAACCCTAGCTTCACCTTTCTTCTTCTTTTTCGTTGGAGTTCTAGAGAGAATATTTTGGAGAGGGTTTTGGTTTTGATTTGGGGATTTAGAAATTATGATTTAGAAGATTTAATTTGGTGACTAAAAATCTTTATATAGATGTCCTAATTTAGTTTAAAACGACGTCAGTTAACCCCCACTTAAGGTAGGAAATTCCCCTAATGCCCTTAAGCGAAACTGCCTTTTGGCAGTTACAGGCAGGACCTACGACCCCCACCCACGGACCGTGGGTGGGACCACGACCCATTCTGGTTGGGCGTGGTCTTTTGTCTGTGGCCTATTTCTGGGGGGTTTGACACACGAACCCTACCCACGGGGTGTGGGTAGACCTACGGGGTGTGGGTTGCCCTCGTCGGTCACTGCCCAGGTCACTTTTAAGGCTTTTCCTCAAGGACCTATGGTTGGTCCTTGGGGTTTAAGACTTGACGTGCTAACACGAAAACATGAATTTTAAGGTACGGGGAGGTACTTTCTAGGCTCTAACCCTAACGTCAAACCCTAGCTTAACCCGGAATGTTACAATATCTCCCTATTGGGAACATTCGCCCTCGAATGATGATCTAGACACCTTACAGAAATAAAAATTCATGACTAGCAGCCCATCATACATGAAACATCAAAATAATGCACATTTCAAAGGAGGAAACATCAACTCCATCTCAAAACATAATCAATGCAATACAAGGGAGTATGAACTACATCTAACAACCCAATATGCATGAAACTCAATATTTCTATTATTCATAGGAGGAACTACCTTCTCCAACTAAAATAATGCTCAACACAACATCATGGAGCAAATATGCAATTACTCTCAAAAGCATATTAAAGCATGTTCATCAACACATCTCATGAAGTCAAATAGGCAACTCATACTAAATGCACAACAACATGAGGAACATAAATCATGAAAACTCATTTTCTCACTAAACATGAATTTCATAAGGAACATACATAACTTAGAGAAATCATGGAAAAACTCATATAACACACATGACTTCCAAAACACTAAAACTCAAGAAGAACTAATTACCTTATGCTTGAATAGGAGTAGAAGGAAAGAGATGAGGATATCGGGACTTCATATCGGCCTAGGCCTCCCAAGTAGCATCCTCAACTAAGTGATTCCTCCATAAAACCTTCACGGAAGCTATTTCCTTGTTTCTAAATCTCTTGACTTGTCGATCTAGAATCTATACCAGGACTTCTTCATAGGAAATGCTTTCATCAACTCCCAACCCTTCTAGGGGAATAATGGATACCGGATCTCCAATACACTTCTTAAGCATGGAAACATGGAATACCGGATAGATCGAAGCCAACTAATTTGTCAAATCTAACTCATAGGCATCTTTCCCAATACGCTTCAAAATTTGATACGGGCCTACATACCGGGGACTAAGTTTCCCTTCTTGCCAAACCTCATCACACCATTCATGGGTGAGATTTTCAAATAGCCCAATCATTAACTTCAAATTCTAGATCCCTTTTTCTAACATCGGCATAGGACTTTTGTCTAAGTTAAGCCGTTTTCAACCTCTCTCTAATGAGCCGAACTTTCTCAATAGCCTCAAAAACCGATTCGGGACCAATAAGAGCAATATCACCTACCTCAAACCAACCAATCGGAGACCTACATCTCCTACCATACAAGGCTTCAAAAGGAGTCATATCGATACTTGAGTGGTGACTATTGTTGTAGGCAAACTCTATTAATGGCAAGTGGTCATCCCAATTACCCTTGAAATCTATAACACACGCCCTCAACATGTCCTCTAAAGTCTAAATGGTGCATTCCACTTAACCATCCGTTTGAGGGTGCAAAGTTGTGCTAAGCTTCACCTTAGTACCAAGCTCTTTTTGGAATGACTTCCAAAAGTGTGAAGTAAATTGAGTACTCCGATCCGAAATGATGGATAAAGAAACCCCATGTAACTTCACCATCTCCTTTATATACAAATTGACGTAGTCTTCCGCCGAATGAGAAACCTTGATAGGAATGAAGTGGGCTGATTTTGTCATCCTATCTATAATGACCCAAATAGAATCATGTTGCCTTTGAGTGCGAGGCAAACCCACAATAAAGTCCATATTCACATCTTCCCACTTCCAAGTGAGAATAGGAATATTTTGTGACAAGCCTCCGGGCCTTTGATGTTCAACCTTAACTTGTTGACAATTAGTATATTTGGCTACAAATCCCGAAATATCTCTCTTCATACCATTCCACCAATAGACTTCCCGTAGATCACGGTACATGTTGGTAGCTTCTGGATGAATAGAATACCGAGAACTATGAGCCTCCTCTAAAATTTGCTCCCTCAGCCCATCCACATCCTGAACACATAATCGACCTTGGTACCTAAGTACCCCATCTGCCCCTTGGGAGAAAGCCTCAACGGACTTCTTGAGTACCAACTCTTTCAACTCAACCAATATAGGATCAAGGTCTTGTTTAGACTTCACATCCACTACAAGGGACGATTCGGATCCATTATGAACCATGAAACCACCCTTGGTGGAATCCACTAGTTGGACACCTAACCGGGCCAATCTATGAACCTCACAAACCAATTCTTTCTTTTCATCCTCTACATGAGCAACACTACCCATGGACATTCTACTAAGAGCATCCGCAACCACATTAGCCTTGTCGGGTGGTAAAGGACACTCATGTCATAATCCTTCAAAATTTCTAACCACCTTCTTTTTCGGAGATTCAAGTCCTTTTGACTAAACACATATTGGAGACTCTTGTGATCGGTGAAAACATCCACATAGACTCCATACAAGTAATGTCTCCATATTTTCAACGCAAATACTACTGCTTCTAATTCAAGATCATGGGTTGGATAATTCTTCTCATGAATTTTAAGTTGCCTTGAAGTATAGACAATCACCTTACCATGTTGCATGAGCACACATCCCAACCCCACTCTAAAGGCGTCACAATATAAAATAAAACCACCAGTACCCTCCGGTAAGGTCAACACCGGAGCGGAAGTAAGTCTATCTTTCAACTCTTGAAAGCTTTTCTCACAAGCCTCCGACCACTCAAACTTAGCTTACTTTTGAGTCAATGTCGTCAACGGAGAATCAATGGAGGAAAACCCCTTGACAAACCTCCTATAGTGACCGGCCAAACCCAAAAAGCTTTTAATGTCGGAAGGAGTTAGAGGTCTAGGCTAACTCTTGATCACATCCGTTTTTTTAGGATCTACCTCAATACCCTTCCTCAACACAATATGACCAAGGAAAGCTACGGATCTCAACCAAAATTCGCACTTGCTAAACTTTGCAAAAAGTTGTTGATCATTAAGAACTTGAAACACAATTCTCAAATGGTCCACATGTTCATTCTCACTCCTTGAGTAGATCAAAATGTCATCGATGAACACAATCACAAACATGTCTAGGTATTGCCTAAACACTCTATTTATCAAGTCCATAAATGCCGCCTGAACATTAGTCAACCCAAACAATATTACTAGGAATTCATAATGACCATATCTTGTCTGGAAATCCTTCTTGGGAATATCAACCCCTCTCACCCTCAATTGGTGATAACTCGAACGAAGGTCAATTTTGGAGAAATAGCTATCCCCTTAAAGTTGGTCAAACAACTCATCAATTCTTGGAAGGGGATATTTATTCTTGTTGGTCACTTTGTTCAATTGTCGATAATCAATGCATATTCTAAGAGACCCATCCTTCTTTCTAACAAACAACACCGGAGCACTCCATGGAGAAATACTCAGTCGGATAAAACCCTTGTCTAACAAATCCATTAGTTACTCTTTCAACTCGAACGGAGTCATTCTATAAGGAGGAATGGAGATAGGTTGCGTATTCGATAAAAGATCAATGCCAAAATCTATTTTCTGCTCGGGAGGAATACCGGTAAATCATCGGGGATAACTTCTGGAAACTCGTTTACTACCGAAACTGACTTTAAAGAAGAGGGGTTTTCAGATTCAACATCCTTCACCCTAACAAGATGGTAAATGCACCCTTTGGAGATCATTTTCCTGGCTTTAAGGCAAGAAACAAATTGACATCTAGGACTAGAATTTCCCACCTTTCACTCTAAGATAGGCTCATTTGGAAATTGGAATTTAACTACCCGAGTCCTACAATCTATAGAGGCATAACATGCATGCAACCAATCCATACCCAAAATCACATCAAAGTCTAACATGTCTAACTCTACCAAATCCACCAAAGTGACTCTATGGGACAAGGAAATGAGACAACTTTTATAAACTCTTTTAGCCACCACCGAGTCACCAACCGGGATAGAAACCGAAAAATGTGCTACCAACACTTCGGGGAGTATTTCAAACTTCATGGCCACTAAAGGTGTCACAAAGGACAAAGTGGCACGGGAATCTAACAAGGCATATACATCAATAGAAAAGACTTTTAACATACCGGTCACCATATCCGGGGAGCTCTCTTGGTCATCTAAAGATCGAAGAGCATAAAAACGGTTTTTCTTTTGGGCCTTAGAGTTTGAACCACTTGGAGGAGCTTACTTACCCTTTTTTGCCTTTGCCGCAAGTGTTGGACAATCTCTCATCTTGGGCCACTCTTTCCACAACCATAGCACCCATCCGAGCCAACTAGGCATTTGCCATTATGTTTTCTACCACATTTTGCATAATTAGGGCTCACAACATAAAAACCACCACTATTACCTCCTTGAGGTTTTGGGTTGCAAACCCTATCCTTGTCGACCCTTGGAGCACTAGAGGAGCCTTGATTGGAAAACATTTGCTTGAACCTTTGTTGACCTTGTCCATCAGACTTAGCATAGGAAAAATTCCCATCACTGGTCCTTGCTCTTTTCCCCTCCCTATTCATTCTTTTAAGCTTTGACTCCTCAATTTGTTGGGCATGCACCATAAGACGTGAGATATTCATATTGTTGACACCCAATTTTGGACCTCCACAATATAGATTAATCATTGAACTTCATCAATTTCAAACGATTTGAAATAATTAGTTTTAGAAAATTTCAAAAAGAAAAAAATATATATAAACAAATAAATAAATAAATAATAGTTTACAAGTTATTTTTAAATGGTTTGTCGCTTTTATAATTTTTTAATAATATATCTTTTATATAATTTTGTATATAATTAGTTTATTTTATGAATATTTGAAAATCATCTCTAAAAAAAGATTTTGTTTTAGTTAAGTATTTGGTCAATTAGTTTAGTTATATAATTGTTTTTTTTTTAATTAACTAGTGTATAATTAAGTTAATTATTTTATTTCGTTAATGTTAAGAAGCTCAATAATTAATTTATGTAAAATTGTCTTGTTTAAATTGTGACCAAGTTCAGTGATTAAATTAAAATTTGGTTACAATTGAAATTCATTTGCCAATCATGTAATTGCAATGCTAGCCAATTTCTCACCTTATCCTTATTTCTCTTTTGAGACCAAATTTTGGGCCAAAATCCAATTCAATATTCGGCCCACCATAGCAATATTCACAACCCTTTTCCTTCTTTTTTTTTGCCAAAGAAACTCAGGCCCAAACATAATACATCAACAACTACCATAAAGTACATAAACCAGAACGTTGTGCGTGTTCTTCTTCTTCATCTTTCACGCGAACAACGTGAACCTAGAAACGTTGCAACCAGAATTGTGAACCCAGCCCAGAAAGACGCGACCCGACCCAAGTGTGTGTCCTCTCTTCCTCTCGACGTGTCCATCTCGTACAAGAACCGTTCGAGAATCATACAAATGTCTCCATCTCCGCGCTTCAAGCATCCTTGCTCCAAGATCAAGCGGCCCTTATTCTCAATCCGTTGAGAATGGGTACGAAATCGAGTCAACAACCTTATCTCTTGACAGGGAATTTGAATTTCAAATGAAAAAAATTCATCCATTTTTCCCCCTTTTTTTGTACCTTTGTCTCCTCTATAAAATCTATTCTCTCTTTCATTGTTAGGGGGGTGGGGAATTGAAGGGAGATAGTGAAAGTAAAAAACACAAAAGGGAATTGAAAATCCAATATATAGAGGTAAAACAGAAGTATATTTTAGGGTGATAACTCTTTTATAATTAAATTTTCTGAGTTCATTACTTTGGAGTTTAAGCTTTCATCGGAATTCTCTGTTGCTGGTGGTCGAAAGCTTTGCTTCGCTTTAATTCTCAGTTCGCTGCCTCAAAAGAGGTATAGTTTCTTTACCTTTAGCTTTTCCTCTGTTTATTTTGGAATTTATAATGTTAGAAGTTGTTAAGTGAAATGATGAAGTGATATTTCTTAAATCAGTTTCTCGATTTTATTCTGAAAGCTAGCTGAATCTCTATTTAGTTTCGTTCAAGTTGTTTGATGTTCGTCTGATTTCAAGTTTGAATACATCGGCTATACATATGTGTTTTCTTTATTGTACAACCATGGCTTTGGGTTGTTTTTCCTTTCTGTTCATGATTCCTTGGCTTAGACTCTCATTGTATTAGCCCAATATTGTAGAATTCGTATATGTTCTTGTGTAGCTTGAGTGTTATTTAGGTCATGTTTTGCTTCGACACATGACAACGTGATTATTGCTTATCGTAACCTAGAGTTCTTTAATGTGATTTACATCTTTAACATCAAAGTTTCCAGCTCCTCTTTAGTAAATGATTTGTTCGTTCCCTGTGATGCCTTGTCTTTGTTCTTGTTATTGTTCGAAATATTTGATTTACTAATTGCTGGCTTCCTTTTGTATTCGTTCACTCTAGTGTAGCATTGGTATTTCCGAACCTCTTTAAATAGTTTAGCTGCTTTTTTCTAGGTCAAAAGCTCCATAAAAATTGAGTTCTTCCTTGCTAATGCCTCTCCTTATTTCGAAATATATTTCAATCTAGTTCAGATTTTTTAACTTTACTTATCTTAGTTTTTTATGCCCTTTTGTGTTTTTTAGCTTGCTACTTGCCTTTATTCGAATGCTATATTCGTAAGTACATCCTTACTTTGGGGTTGCCTGTTGCTTCCGGTGTATAACAACCTTTTAGAAAACAATTGTTTTTTTCTTATCATATGTTACTACCTCAATAAGATGCCACCATCCGCCTGTCAGTGTTCATTTATTTTCATGGAGTTTAACAAGTTTTTGTTCCTTTTTCTATGTTAATAATAATTAATGTAGTAGTACTCTCACATTCCTCTTTATTAATTGTTAACCACTAAGTGTATTTCTCCAAGTAGAATCTCGATTTTTCTTTATTTTATGCTTGTTTCATTAAATATGTTGGATACATGGTGTTGCATCTTATTATTCAGAGTTAGGTCCCTCGTATTATTATCATGAGTATAAGTCGATTTTCTTGTCAAGGCTACGCCTGTTTGCTTTGGTATCATTGACTCTTCTAAATTATACCCGAGATTTCATGATGAGCTTTTAATTCATATATTTTATTTTCTTTATGCATGAACTCTCTCGGATTGAGTCATTTGGACTCCACATGTTCTCCATTGCATCTCGAAATAGGACAAGGAGACCTCCATTCCTCCTTTATCGAGTCAACCAACTATAAAAATCAAAGTCCCCGAAAAATTGATGAACATTAATTGATGCTGATTTGAGATTGTATACACCTAGTATATAAATTCGAGAAATGGGTCCAAAGGCCTCCAAATTAAGTTGACCCAATTAAGTTCTTCTATTTTGTTATTTTGGGCCTAAGTCCTTCGCATTTTAATTGTTGTTATTTTGTTAGTTTAGGACAGGTATCAAATGCAAGAATTGGGCCTGAAACCCAAGAGTGAAATTAGTTTACTTTAGTTCCTCCAAGACAGGTGCAAATGGGTTATAAAGTCCAAAATGAAATTAGGCCCAAATACTGACCCAAACGGACAGAAAACCAGATTTGGGCCCAAGTTTCTCTCTTTTTTATTTATTTATTTATTTATTTATTTGTGTTTGTTTACTTGTTATTATGTGTTGTTAATCTTAAGGTTTCAAAAATTCAACTCCCCAAAAGACACCCATTTTGAATTAACTACTTAAAATTTAATAAATTATTTATCCTTTGTTTGACTTTAAAAAATAAATTTTGCAAAGGTAAAATCATAATATTTTCCCTCCCCTTAAAATAATTTTAAGTTTAAGTTATGAATTTCCTGAATTTGTAAAACATGCCTATTTTCTAAAAATATTTAGCCAAATAGTTAATTACCGGATAACCACGTGTTAGCGGGAATTTCGGGATCCTTTAAATCCTTTCCGAATTGCTAATATGAACCCCGAACCCCCTTTTAACATTTTCATTAGATTTCTTTTTTAATCTTTTGGAAAAAATAGTTTTCTTAATTTTACTTTAAAAATTAAGTGGCGACTCTTAAAAAACCATCATTTTTTCTTTTTAAAATAAAATAGAATGGCGACTCTACTGGGGAATTAAATTGGGTTCTAACCTTAAAATTAATCTGTTTGGCAAATATTTGTTGTTTATTTGCTTATTTGTTTAATTTTTCTCAATATTAAACTGTTGCATTCATGGCATGACATATACTCCGTCAAACGATACTTATTTTCATTTTTTACTTAAAGGACGATTATATGGGCCGCAATCATTCGTTAACCAAATTGTTCACGGGGCACCCTGGTGAATGTAGTTGGTCACTGGATGGTCAAAGGTCGTTAACTATCCCAGCCCTAATAGTCCGCTTGGGTCACCAATCTACTATAAATAAAATCCACTCTTAGTCAAACTACTGTAGAGCTGAACTCAATCCCAAAATTTAGCGCATTTTGAACTAAGATGACCTAACACCGAACACGTGTTGGACCCATTAGAAAGACCACCTTGGATCCAAAACGGCCCACGACCTAAACGGACGATCATACTTATGTGTTTAAATTTAAATGATGTATACATTGTTTGAAAATCATTGTTCCTGGGGTTGGGAGTTTACTAATTTGTTAGAGTCAAAGAAGGAGTTCTACAAGCGACTATTCTATACAAAAGTGTGGACATTCGGAGACGACAAGAAGCTCAAGAGCGAATGACCTTTCATGGAAGTTTAGTTTAGGATGTACCCCTGGCGGGATTGATTATTTTGTATCCCTTTTCCCCTATTATGTATCTCCATTCGGTTTATTCGCAAAACTTGTATAAATAAGGGTTTTGGAGAAATGAAATGTTTCAAATGACGTACACATCTTTCAAATCGTTAGGTCTACCCTTGGCACAAAAGGGTCACATATCCGTTTAGAACGCGCAATATTCGTTTATGTGTTATAACTGCTTGTGTGAATATGTTGCTTCATTTGGAGATATTCTAGCTCACTCCTCTTCGAATTTTTTTAGAACCCCTATGCATAAATATCATGTCACTATCAAAAGTACGTCCAAATACTCTTCGAGTCTTTAGTTTCCCAACAAGAATCAAAGTACTCTTTCAAATTCTAAATCTTACTTTCTCATCTCGAAAAAAGGGTCAATTTGCCATCTCAACTCAAAAAGAGATTCAAGGCAGTCAAACTACGTAGGACCTGAATTCTCCCTCGTGAGATACGTAGGCAACCTTTCAAGACTCGATCCCCATTTTTGAGAAATTTTATCTTCTTCCAACTCTTACAAAGAAATTATAGTTTCATATCAATTGAAAATTAGAAGTATGTTAATGAAAGATACAATGGACTTTGTCTCGACTCGAGTCAACATTTCTGATTTACTTAGATCAAAATCAAATAGACAACTTCCTATCTATTTAGTCATTACTCTAAATTCGTGGGCTAGTTTATCTTCAAGTTGAGCAACTCTTATGTGTTTGTGGTCGTATGTGTGATATTTTGTATTATTTATCATCTACATAGACTGACACGTTTATCTTTTGAGTTATTTTTCTTTGTCAGGATCTTAGAACTGATTTGTGTTGATAAGTTGGTTGTTATCCTTATTTCACAAGATCTATGGCCCCCAAAGATTCCTTCCCGGATCAAAGTTTGCAAAAAAGAAAGGCAGTAATGGGTGATAACAATGACGAGATTAACTTGACTGATGTTGTCGTGGCTCATTCCACCGCCGCTGATCAAAATGAATTAATTATGCAATTGATGCAACAGATTGCCAAAATGAGGATCGAAATGCAAAGAAGACAAGATTTGTCTAATAACTTTCGTTTTCAACCCTTCAGGAGATGGAAGACCTCCACTCCACTTTCCTCCACCAAGCGCGGAATAGGTTCATAGCCCACCCTCTAACCCCGCTCAAAATCCCCTAATCATTGATCTAACCGCCCCAAATCCCCATCATGCCTCTGTCTCTTACCAAGCGCCACCTCATCCTCAAGGTACCAACCCCCAAACTTTCCCTCCTCATCAAAATGTCAAACCGCAAGCTTGCCCTCCCCCTCAAAATCAAAATGTTAACAATCCCTAAACCTTCACCCATCACCAAAATCAACATACCAACCCCCAGACTTTCCCCCAAAATTACCAAGCCACTCAAAATACATAGAATCCCTTAATTGCTCCGCCATTACCTCAAAAGACTATTTTCCAAATTCCAATTTCAAATGAACCTTATGCCAACTGTTCCGAGCTTGATCACTATGAGGAACAAGAGGGAGAGTGTAGGCCAATGGAAAAGGCAGCCAAGCTGAATATGAAAGAAGAGATCAGGAAAGCCATGAAGCAGCTGCATTGTATTCCTAAAGTCGATTGGTTGAGTTATGAGGATCTGTGCATCCATCCGAGTTTGGACCTCCCGGAAGGGTTTAAAGTGCCAAAATTTGACACTTTCGGAGGAACATGGAATCCCTTCGCGCACCTGAGAGCCTACTGTGACCAGCTCGTGGGAGTCGGAAGGAATAAGGCCTTATTAATGTGGGTCTTTAGCCGAAGTTTGAATGGAGAAGCCTTGGAATGGTTTACTTCCCATGAGATAAAGCAATGGTCTAGCTGGAATGCACTAGCTAAATATTTCATCGAATGGTTCGCCTACAATGTGGAGATCGTTCCTGATCGCTATTCTCTGGAGAGAATTAAGCGGAAATCCCCTGAAAGCTATCGTGAATATGCGTATAGGTGGAGGAAAGAGGCTGCCCGGGTACGATCTCCTATGTCTGAGAAAGAGATCGTTGAAGTGTTCATATGCATTCAAGAGCCAGAGTATTATGGCAGTGTAATGTTGCTCATTGGAGCAAAATTTGCAGAGATAGTCAAGGTGGGTGAGGCTATCGAAGATGGGATTAAAACTGGAGAGATTTCTCGCGTTGCCACCCTAACCGAATCTTTAGGATTGTTGAAAAGGAAGAGGGAGGAAATGTCTTCTATTTCCTGCGCATCTGATGGAAAAGGACACTTCAGAAAATCCTCACCTTACGATGGTTATCCTTGAGCTCCTCAAAATTCATATCCAGCTTGTTATACCCAATCAGTTTATCAAACTCCACCATCGAGTTATCAAATTTTACCTCCTATTTACCAAACTCCACTAGCGAGTTACCAAAATCCATCTCTTGTTTACCAGACTCTATCTTCACATTACCAAAATACCCATCCATATTACCAAGCTCCATCAGTTAATTGTTCAAATATCCAATCAAGTTACCAAATTCCACCCCCGCACTACCAAAATACCCCTCCTAGCTACCGAGCTCCACAATACCCAAATTTCCAAACGCAACCACCAACTCACCAAAATCCTCCAAACTACCGTCAAATACCATAATATCTAGGAAATAATTACAATCCTCCTCGCCCAAATCTTGAGAAGAAACCTTCTAGAGTTTTTACTCATTTGGTTGAGAGCCGAACACAACTTTTTGAAAGATTGAAATCAGTTGGCCTGATACTAAGGTTGGCAACGGGATCGGAACCGGGACTACCGGACCGGGACGGACCGGAACCGGAACGGAACCGGCCACCACGGGACGGACCCAAACCGGAATCGGGACGGACCGGAACCGGTAATTCCGGAAAAAAATCAGTGTACCCGTCCCAGACCGGTAACGGACCGGCACCGGACCGAATCGGAAACCGGGTCCCAACTGTTATAATTAAAAAAATAATTTATTAAAAATAGAAAATTAGGAACATTACACAAATAATATTAAAACTATTATAATTTTATTAGAAGCAAAAAAATTTATACTTTTAAAGTTTTAAATACAAACTTTAAAAGTATAAACAGTTCAATTTCACAATTTAAAACTTTGAAAATTTAAATTCAAACTTTAAAATTAATAAATTATAAAACTATAAAAGTTTGAAAATTTAAATTCAAACTTTAAAACTATAAAAGTTTGAAAATTTAAATTCAAAGTTCAAACTTTAAAACTATAAAAAATTTAAATTTCACACTTTAAAAGTTTGAAAATTTAAATTTAAATTTAAATTTCAAACTTTAAAACTATAAAACTATAAAACTATAAAAGTTTAAATTTCACACTTTAAATTTTAAAAGTTTGAAAATTTAAATTCAAACTTTAAAACTATAAAACTATA
>JAJOOH010014822.1:0-16886 GCA_029582605.1 Solanum gracilifrons | reverse complement strand
GTTATAAAAATCTCCAAAACAGGGAAACAGGCCTAAAACCCAAACGAACGACCAGGCGACCGAACAGTCAGTGCCAGCAAGTCATAAATGACTTGGGGTCGCTACAGGAATGCTCTAAACGATGAAATGAATTCTTTAATTTAAAAAAATGACCTGGAGGGTCATTACAAATTATCTGTATTATAACAAACCTAATAACCCTAGACCAAACCCAAGATCCTAATACCCAATTTAGGGCTTTTTCCACCATTAGTTTCAGATCAAAACCCTTCCCCAACAATAATCACCCACGAATATACATTCTACAGATCGAAATATGGATTTGAGAAGTAAAAACCTTACTTATAGCATCAAGAATGGCGGAAAAATGTCAAGGACCTGGGGTTCGTTTCCTTACTCTCAAGAACGAAAATTGCAGAATAAAGACGTTATAAGGTTTATTTCCGACTTAAGTCGCGACTGTCCCACCATAGCGGTCCTCACCCTGCTACAACGGCCCCTCCCTGGTGGGAAAATCCTGCCTTAGCAGCTTGCACAGAAATAGTGAGCAAATTTAAAAATTTCAAACCCCCATTTCACAACACACCTTCATCCCATGTCACTCAGAAGATACATGCTCACGCTAAGATTAGTTTCGGGAGTTCTACTCACCCGAATTCAATTCCGTAAAGTTGTACGAGTTCCTTAACATCTTAATTATCTACTCATGCAATCAATTTCATTATTACACTTCTCATTCATTACCAGATTTCCGTAGACTCGCCTGACTCCAACTTCGTCCAAATCTGGACTAGGCTAGGAAATTTCAAGTTACTACCAAAAGTTTTCTGACCCAAAAATGTTTCCCCATTGGTTTTTCCCTAACGACGAAATCAGGTCGTTACAAAATCAATCAAGGGGAGAAAATCGTGGGTCTTTTTTTCACCATTCCGGTTTCATTTTTTTATTTTATTATTATTTTCTATATTTGAAAAAAAGACTATTGCTATGTTGGTGAAAATTAAAATATTGTTATATAGTGGTTATTAAGATACTTAATTTGTATATTTATATTTTATGCCCAATAATCCTATATTATTTGTCTCAATTTATATGGCACATGAAATTTTTTGAGAGTCATTAAATTATTACTCTCCCATTTAAAAGAACATGGCATTTTCTCCTCTTTTGAAAAAAATGACCCCTTTCTTTTTTTTTCCAACTTTAATTTCAATTTTCCACTTAACATGTTTAAGGCAGCAAGATTAAATGATATTTTGGTATATTTGATATAAATTTAATTTAGAACCAAAAAATTAAAAAATCTTTTTTATTTTCTTTAATTCCATGCCAAGTCAAACTAGCAAATTCTTTTTGAAACGAAGGGAGTATGATTTATAGTATCTCTTTTTATTAATTTTAAAATATATAAAATACTAAAAATGAAAATATATATGATAAATAAATTAAAATAAATAAATTACTAAATATAAATAGAAAATATATAAATTATGGCACAAGGACAAACCAACCAATTGATATAACGACCCGATAGGTCATTTTGAGAACTAGGACTATTTTGAATCTTCAACCATACTATATTTGCTTCAATATGCCTATGTTGGACATGTTATCAATAAATATATAGGTTGAAGTAATTATTATTATAATATTGGGTAAATTTAAGGGCAGTAGGTGGTGAGGAATAATGACGGAAGGTTGGGGCCAATGAGGTGTTTTTGAGGTGTTTCACACTCTTTAAGAAAAGTAGATTAAGACATAAATTGAACATAGTTTTCCATTTTTATCCTTATTAATTATTGTCAAATTTATAATTACAATAACTAAACGTTAATTAAATTTTATTGAAGTCATCACATTGAAAATCCATATGAAAGGTATAATTGGAAGAATATTTTAAAAATAGTCTTGAAGATTGAACAATTAAGTTAATTTGAAAAATAGAAAATGCCTCAAAAATTCAATTAATATGGAATGGAGGGAGTACTATTTTTTTTTAATGATTAGTATTAGGGAAAAAGGAAAGAAGTCAAATTGGAATGCAAATTGTTGCTGCAGCATGTGTGTCAAATTTTATGTAGTTTAATTTTTATTTCATTCCTATTGAAATTCTTGAAATCATTAAATATTAGGGGTATTGTATTATATGAAAATCATTAGATTTATGATTTTTGAAGAAAAAAATATGGATTAATCCCAGGCTTGAAATTTAGCAAATATGAGACTTGGCATATTAATTTAAACCAAAATTGGGAGCTTGATTGTAGATTAGGGTGAGTTTCGATATAGGTTAGACCTATAGTAATACGGATGTCTATGGATTCACTTTCTTACGAATATTGCATATTTGATAGATTGAGAACATTCTAAATCGTTATGAAAGGGAAAGATATAATCTTGAGGATTCATGACACGTGTTCGACATTCAAGATATATTAAGACTTTCAGGCTTTGCTGAAGAACATTTTCCTAATTAAAGATTAAAAATGGAATAGACAATGGATAAGGGCGAAAGATGAGGATCTCGTACCAATAGTGTGATGGGATTGGTACGAGCACTGATGTTTTAAAGGGAAAGTTTGTTACTATAGAATGTAAATTGTAATCTGAGAATGGCAAAATATATGAGCATTAGCTGATGTTTTATTGACCTGATTTTTTTGTGTGATTGTGTTTCTTTATTGAACCTGTATATTGTGATAGTTGAGGTGATTATATATCATATTGATATTTGATTGATTGAGATGCATCATCATTCCTTTGTTATTGAAATCATATTGCGCACATGCATTGACATGAGATTGAGTATAGGTTGGGCACGTGGAAATCATCTATGCTAGGATTATGAGATGTTATGATTATAATTTGGGCACCTAGAGATCGTTTGTGTGGAAATTGTTTGATTTTATAATAGTGCGTTGAGATCGTCCATCCAAATACATGGAGATCGTTCGTGTCGGTTTATGGACCTCGTGACTCCCCCATGGGTCATGAACTATCGATGTATTTCTGAGAAGTATGATGTTGTAACACCTCGAATTTTGAAAAGAAGGAAAATGCAATTTTTAGGCTGATCTATGTGCCTACGGGTCCCATCTACGGGCTGTAGATGGCAACCGTTAGAACTGGGGAAAATAATTTTTTTGAAATCAAGTTCCAGTATCCTTTTTATGTTTCACCGGGATGGTCCGTCAACCTTTGTAAAAGTCATAGATAGGTCTCGCAGGTGAGTCTCATACTTAGTAAAATTTTGAGGGTCAAGGTTTGTTCTACGACAGGTAATATGGTCCGTAAGAAGACCTTTGAGCCGTACATAGGGTTCCATCAAAATTGATTAAAATTTGAAGCCCAGTAACCTATCTACGGATGGCCAGTACGATCCGTATTAAAGGGGATTTTAGGTCTTTTCCTAATTATTTTAACCTAATACTACGTCGTTTTACCTTCTACCCCAGGCCCTTTATAAACATTTTAATCCCCCAATTACCCATTTGAACTCATTCCCCTAAATTTCCAAAACTTGACCAAATTCATCCCCCTCAATTCTCTCAAGTCTTAGGAATAAGAAGGAGAGCTAGGGTTCCATTCAAGTCTCTAATTCACCATATTTCTTGGGCTTTTCACATCAATGTATGTTAGTATTCACCTATGGAGTCCTTTCCTCTATAGGGTTCATAAATTCTCCAAGTTTACACAGCTAGATTACCCAATCAAAGTTAAGATTTTATTCAATGTTCATGTGTTCTTTTACCTCTTGATCAATTTGATTGTTTTCTATCTATTTATGCATGAATTGAAGTAATTACATGTTTTTGTGTTAAATTCATATAAACCCAAGCATGCCCCATGAATTTTAGACATGACGATATGATTAAGTTTATGAATTATCAATTATGAACTTATGAAGATATGCATGTTCCTTCTATGGAACTGATATGAATGATCGAAGTTGCTTTGAGAGTAAAGCATCAATGTTATTGTTGTGAAAGGTTATTTTCAAATGAAGTATTCATAGGGTTGAAAAGTTTTCTTAACAAAATTTGAATCAAGGTTTACGAGATATTCTAAATGAACTCTACCTTGGATTGTCTACTTGATTGTGCCTTTCCATGGATAATAAGATGAATACGATTAATGACTATTTCGTTGGATTCATACTTAGCACCGAGTGGAATAGTGGCGATTACCCATGTCCCATAACTATGTGCAACCATAGGTTTGTCTTAGATAGACATTAGCTAGTGGATCCACTTTAGCTCAAGTTTATGGTTCTTACCTTCGCAAGTAAGGAAATCTCTTTTCAGTGTGGGATAGATACCAGATTCCATGGTATAACGCATATGGTCTATGTCGGTTAATGATAACCTTTCCACAATAACCAACTAAGGTTACTTTCCAATGGTATCTAAAATGTGGTTTAACTATGTTGAGCTTGCATAGACAATGACTGTGACTTATGTTTTCTAATATGTTATTTTATTATTTAGCTTGGTCATTGAATGTCATGTAAAGTCCCTTTTAGCATGATTTCATAACTCTTATGCATTGCTATCATACTTAGTACATTCCATGTACTAATGCATTCTTGTGCCTACATTGTTTTTACTAATGTAGGGTCCGACACTCCTATTTCACACACTCGTGGCTAGTTGCTCTTTTATAGTTTTTGAAGATTGGTGAGTCTCACGTTCCGAGGAGTGAGACTCCTTTATTACTTTATTTCATTTTCGTTTGAGACTTGTATATGTGATGTATGGGTTACATTCCAGTCACTCTCCTTATGATGTATTAGATGGCTTTGAGACTTATGTTAGACTTCCTCTTTAGTCAAACTCTTTATGATATAAAACTGTCTTTTGAATTATGTAAATTTTATTATCTTGTATAATGTATGCTAAGTGGTTTGGGTAGAGTCTCTCGCCGTCCTATACGCCATGTTACGCCTAGGGTATACTTTGGGTCGTGACAAACTTAGTATCAGAGCAAAAGGTTTATAAAGGTCCTATGAAGTCTCTAAGCCACGTACAATAGATTCTTTTTCATAAGTGTGAAGCGCACCACATTTATGAATGAGAAGCTATAAGATGTTTAGGAAACTACACTTATTTCATTACTCTAAAGTCATGTGATAGAGTGTTTCTCTATATGCCTCTCTACAAATACTTATCCAATGCCTTTTAGGATATGACTCCTCAAAGAGCATACATTAGGAGGAATATGAATGAGAATGTGGAACAAGAGGCTCCTCAAGCTCCTACAGAAGCTTATCATGTTACGACCGATCCTTTGGCCGAACAAGTGACTAATGCAAAGTTTAGGGCTGCCTTTCAAGTGTTGGCTCAGGTCATGACTGCTTAAGCCAATAGAGAAACTGTGGTCCCTGTGAACCCAATATGGGTACGAAGGTAACTAGAGTAAGGGACTTCACTAGGATGAATCATCTGGAGTATCATGGTTCCCAAGTCGTGGAAGATCGTCAAGAGTTCATTGATGAGGTTTATAAGGTGTTGATGATCATAGGAGTGACGTCGGTGGAATAGGCAGAATTGGCCGCTTATCAACACAAGGGTGTTGCTCAAGTTTGGTTCAACCAATGGAAAGAAGAGAGGGTGGTTGATGTGGGTCCTTTTGATTGATAAACTTTTAAGGTTGCCTTCCTTGATAGGTTCTTTCTCCTTGAGATGAGAAAGGTAAATGTACTTGAATTCATCAATCTTCGTCAAGGAAATATGAGTGTGAAGGAGTATGCCTTGATGTTCATGCAATTGTCTAGATATGCTCCTACTATGATTGCCGACCCTAGGGCAATAATGAGTAAGTTTGTTTCAGGAGTGTCCGAGATGGTGGTTAAAGAATGTCATACCACCATGCTCATCAATGAAATAGACATTTCTCATCTAATGGTTCATCCTCAACAAATAGAAGAGGAGAAACTTAAGGAAAGATCTAGGTAGTCAAAGAAGGTAACGACCACTGATGGTGACTTTTCACATTTGAGGTCCAACAGACATAGTCGTCCTAAGTTCTGACAAAGGTTTTCTGGTCAAGGTTCCTCCAATGCTATGGCTCCAAAATTCAACAAAGATGGGGTGTCTAACCCTAAGCCTCAAGGAGGAAATGGTGATGGATCTTTATTGTCTACTTGTGCAAGATGCGGAAGAAAACATGAGTTTAAATGTCTAGTCGGTTCCAATTCATGTTTTGGTTGTGTCAAGATGGATCATAAGATAAGGGATTGTCCCTCAGTTGCTAAGAATGAAGGAGATAATCGTCGATAGGCTAAACCTTACCCTTCATCACATTCTAGTAGGAGTCAAAAGCAAAACAAATTTTATGCACTTCAAAATCATCATGAGCAAGAGGGTTTTCCCGATATTGTTACTGGTATGTTGAAAGTCTTTCCTCTTAATTTTCATTCTTTGTTTGATCCCAGTGCTACCTTGTCTTTTGTGATGCCATATGTGCTATGAGGATTGATGTTCTTCCGGATGTGTTGTTAGACTTTTTTTCTGTCTCTTCTCCTATAAGTGAATCTATTGTGGCTAAGAGGGTCTATAAAAATTGTCCCATCTCCTTATTCCATATAGTGAGTTATGTTGATCTTGTAAAGCTTCATATGTTAGATTTTGATGTTACTCTTGGTATGGATTGACTCTATTCTTTTTATGCTTCTATTGACTGTAGAACCCGAGTGGTTAAGTTTCAATTTCCTAAGAGCCCTTCCTGGTGTGGAAAGAGAGAAATTTTATGCCTAAGGGTAAATTTGTTTCTTGCCTTAAATCTAGAAAAATGATTTCTAAGGGTTGCATATATCATCTTATTCGGGCTAGGGATACGAATTCTGAAATCCCTACTCTTGAGTCGGTCCCCTTTGTCAATGATTTTTCAGAAGTGTTTCCCGATGATTTACCCGGTGTTCCTTCTGAAAGGGAGATAGGCTTCGGTATTGACCTTCTCCCCAGATACACAACCTATATCTCTATTCCTCCCTACCGAATGACTCTGGCAGAACTTAAGGAATTGAAAGAGCAATTGAATGATTTGTTGGATAAGGGTTTGACCCGACCGAGTATATATCCATGGGGTGCTCCAATCTTTTTTGTTCGTAAGAACGATGGTTTCCTTCATATGTGCATTGATTATCGTTAGTTGAATAAAGTCACTATAAAGAAAAAGTACACTTTTCTGAGGATTGATGATTTATTCAACAAACTTCAAGGAGCAATTTACTTCTCTAAGATTGACCATCATTGGGGTTATCACAAATTGAGGGTGAAGGAGGATGAAATTTCAAAGACGGCATTTCAGACTCAGTATGTTCACTATGATTTTTTAGTAGTGTCATTCGGGTTGACTCATTTTCTGGTCACATTTATGGATTTGATGAATAGGGTGTTCAGACAATACATTGATATATTTGTGATCAAGTTTATTGATGATATCTTGATTCAAAGAGTAAAGATTAGCATACCTATCATTTGAAGATTGTGTTGCAAGTCCTCAAGGAATAACAACTCTTTGCAAAATTTATCAAATGTGAGTTGGTTAAGATTCATGGATTTTCTTGGTCACATTGTCTCAGGCAAGAGTATTGAAGTAGATCCTAAGAAGACGGATGTGGTTAAGAGATGGCCTAGACCTATATCCCCTTCAGATATTAGAAGTTTTTTGGGTTTGGCTGATTACTATAAAAGGTATGTTGAAGGGCTTTCTTAAATTGCCTCTCCATTGACGACATTAACCCAAAAGAAAGTCAGAATCTCATGGTTGGAAGCTTGTGAGTAGAGTTTCCAGGAATTGAAAGATAGACTTACCTCTTCTCCGGTGTTGTCTTTACCAGAAGGATCATATGGGTTCTTGTCTATTGTGATGCTTCAAGAATTGGACTAGGGTGTGTCCTTATGAGAAGTGGGATGGTTATTGTCTATTCTTCACAAAAACTTAAGATTCACAAAAAGAACTATCCTACTCATGATTTGGAACTAGCGGCGATTGTGTTTGCCTTGAAGCTTTGGAAGCATTACTTATATGGTGTTCATGTAGATGTATTCACTGATCACAAAAGATTGCAATATGTGTTCAAGCAAAATGATATAAATCTTCACCAAAGGAGGTGGCTTGAGTTACTAAAAGATTATGACATGAGTGTCCTCTATCACCCCGGCAAAGAGAATATAGTGTCGAATGATCTTAATCGACTATCAATGGGTAGTATTGTTCATGTTGAGGAAGATATGAAGGAGTTGGTTCGTGATGTTCATAGATTGTCCCGATTGGGTGTTCGGTTATTTGACTCCACCAACGGCGGTATTATGGTTAATAATCGTCTTTTGTTGTAGAAGTGAAAGCAAAGAAAGGTCTTGACCCGATCTTGATTGAGTTAAAGGAATCAATGCTTAAAAAGTTTGTTAACTCTTTCTCCCAAGGGGTAGATGGTGTGCTTCGATATCAAAGTTTCTTGTGTGTTCTCAATGTTGATGATTTGAAAGAGAGAATCTTATCAGAAGACCACAGTTCTTGATATTCCATTCATTTGGGAGCCACCAAGATTTACCGTGACTTGCGGGAGGTCTATTGATGGAATGTGATGACGAAGTATATTGTAGAATTTGTGGCTAAGTATCCTAATTGTCAACACGTGAAAATTGAGCATCGAAAGAAAGGAGGTTTGTCCCAAGACATTTGTAGTCCTACTTGGAAGTGGGAAGATTTGAATATGAACTTCATTGTTGGTTTACCGCACACGCGGTGGCAACATGACTGGTCTTGGGTTATAGTAGACCGTATGATGAAATCGACTCATTTCATCCCTATCAAGGTTTACTATTCGGCGGAGGACTATGCTAATATGTATTTGAAGGATATGGTTAGGTTGCATAGATTTCCCCTATCCATTATCTCTAATCATGATACCCAATTCACTTCTTAGTTTGGAAATATTTCCAAAAAGGGCTTGGTACTCATACTAAGCTTAGTACGTCCTTTCATCCTCAAACGAATAGGCAAGCCGACTATACTATCCAAACTTTAGTAGATATGTTGACTTGTTGTGTGATTGACTTCAAGGGTAATTGGGATGACCATTTGCCTTTGATTGAGTTTGCATATAATAATAGCTATCATTCAAGCATTGGTATGGCTCTATTTGAGGCTCTTTATGGTAGGAGGTATAGATCCCCTATAGGTTGATTTGAAGTTGGTGAGGTTGCTTTGATAGGTCTCGAGTTGGTACATGAGGCTATGGAGAAAGTTTGTCATATTAGGGAAAGGTTGAGAATGGCTCAAAGTTAACAAAAGTCGTATGTCGATGTTAGAAGAAGAGATCTTGAATTTGATGTAGATAATTTGGTCTATTTGATAAGTTCACCCATGAAGTGTGTAATGATATTTGGGAAGAAAGAGAAGCTTAGTCCCTGTTATGTAGGCCCATATCATATTTTGAGACGTATTGGTAAGGTTGCTTATGAACTTGATTTGCCTAATGACTTAGCATCGTTGCATCCGGTTTTCAATGTCTCCTTGTTGAAGAAATGCCTTCGTGATCCGACGTCTATAATACCATTGGAGAGCCTTGGTTGAGAATCTTTCTTATAAAGAAGTTCCGGTTGAGATCTTAGACCGGCAAGTCCGGAAGTTGAGAAACAAGGAAGTTGCTTCTGTGAAAGTTATTTGAAGGAATCAGTTAGTTGAGGGTGCTACTTGGGATGCCGGGGCCGATATAATGTCCCATTATCCTCATATCTTTCCCTTCGTCCCTACTCTAGCTTGAGGTATTTAGTTCCTCATGGTTCACTCTTTTGATTTCATATGTCTTAGTTATTCCCATGTTTCTTAATACATGCATGCTCATGAAAACTTGATTTTGAGAAAATGAGTTAACTTGATTGATTTCTCCATGTTTATGTCCATTTGAGCATGAGTTGCATATTGTCCTTATGAAATGATGTTTTGAATATGCTTTAGTTTGAAGTCAATTTTTCCTCCTCGAATATGTGCATTTATGTGATTGCATTCATGTTGGGTTGTTAAATCTTCTTCCTACCATCCTTATCATGTCTTGAGTTCCATTCGAGGATGAATGTTCCCAAGGGGGAGATATTGTACTAGTTTGGATTTTGTAAAGAGGGAAAAATGCAGCTTTTAAGTCAACGTTTGTGCCTATATGTCTCATTTACGAACCGTATAAGCTTCTACAGAAGGTAGATGGAAACCGTAAGAACTGGGGATAATAAATATTTTGAAATCAAGTTCCAGTATCCATTTTACGGTTCATCAGGACGATCCGTCAACCTTTGTACGAGTCGTCAATAGGTCTCGTAGGTGAGTTCTAGACATGATGAAATTTTGAGGGCCAAGGTTGGTTTTACGGATGGTATGTACGGTCCATAGGAAGACCTACGGGCTGTACATACGGTTCCATCTAAATTGATTAAAATTTGAAGTCTCAGTAACCTATCTACGACTGACCAATACAGTTCGTAGAAGGACCTACATACCATAGGTCCAATTGTAGATGGTCCCGACAATTATTTTAAAGGGGCATTTGAGTCTTTTCCTAATTATTTTAATCCAATGCTACGTCATATTACCTTCTACCTTATCCCTATATAAACGTTTAAGCCCGAAATTTACCCATTTTAACTCATTCTACTAAATTCTCAAACTTGACAAAATTCATCCCCTCAAATTCTCTCAAGTCTAAGGAAGAAGAAGGAAAACTAGGGCTCCATTTAAGTTTCCAATTCACTATCTTTCTTGGAATTTTAACATCAAGGTATGTTAGTGTTCACCCATGGTGTTATTTCCTCCATAGGGTTCTTAAATTCTCCAAGGTTACAAAGCTAGATTACCCAATCAAAGTTTGGGTTTTATTCACTGTTCATGGGTTCTTTTTAATGTTAATCAAATTGATTGTTTTCTGTCTATTTATGCATGAATTTAAGTAATTATAAGTTTTTGAGTTAAATTCATAAGAATCATGCACGCCCCATGAATTTTACATTATGAGAATATGATTAAGTTTATGAACTATGAATTACAAATTTATAAAGATATGCATGTTCCTTCTATGGAATTGATATGAATGATTAAGGCTCCATAGGTTGAGGCTACTTTGAGAGTAAATCATCAATGTTGTTCTTGTGAAAGGTAATTCTCACATGAAGGATACATAGGGTTGAAAGGTTTTCTCAACTAAATTTGAATCCATATTTAGGAGTTATTCTAAATGAACTCTAGCTTGGACTAGAAACTTTATTATGCCTTTCCATGGATAATAAGATGAATATGATTAATGACTAATCCATGGAATTTATGCTTAGCACCTGAGTGGACTAGTGGCGATTACCCATATCCCCTAACTATGTGCCACCATTGGTTTGTCTTAGATAGCAGTAGCTAGTGGATCCACTTTAGCTCAATTTTATGGTTCTTACCTTAGCAAGTAAGGACATCTCTTTTTTGTGTGGGATAGACACCCGATTCTATGTTATAGCTCACATGGTCTATGTCGGTTAATGCAAACCTTCCCACAATAATGAACTAAGGTTACTTTCCAATGGTATCTCAAATGTGTTTTAAAGATGTTAAGCTTGCATAGACCATGATTGATCATTGCATGTCATGTAAATTTCCCTTTTAGGATGATTTCATAACACTTATGCATTGCTATCATACTTTGTACATTCCATGTACTAATGCATACCTTTTCCTACAATATTTCACTAATGTAGGGTCCGACACTCCTATTCCACAGACTCGTGGCTAGTTTATCCTTTTTGAGTTTTCAAAGATTGGTGAGTCCTCATGTTCCAAGGACCGAGACTATTTTATTGCTTTCTATCATTATTTTTCGTTTCAGAATTGTGTATGTGATGTATGGGTTACGTTCCAATTACTTTCCTTATGATATATTAGATGGCTTTGAGACTTATTTTAGACATCATTTTTGTCAAACTCTTTATGATATAAAATTGTCTCTTAAATTCGGTAAATTCTATTATCTTGTATAATGTATGCTAGGTGGTTTGTGCGGGGTCTCTCAGGGTCATATATGTCAATGTATATGCGGTTGAGAGAGTACTTGGAATATGAGGCATATCATTTCATGGTGTCGCACTGCATTGCATCTCATTACATCCTTCATTCTTGTTGATTTTTTGCTTATTGGTTGGACATTTCGTGATATTTAACTATCCATAACTGATGAAACTTGACTATAAGTATAATGTAGACTTGTTTAAGTAAAAGGATGATTTTCTTATATGTTCTCTTGTAAATACTTCTTCATTGTCGGTCTATGAGATATATTGGGTCCACGTTGTTTCGTACTGATACTATACTTGTTGCACTTTTTTATGGTGCAAATCTAATTCTGAATATAAGTGTATCTCGTGAAGCATTCTTAATTCGAGGTTTGATTATCTTCGAGTTGTGGTAAGCTGCTTAGCTATTTTGCTGCCCAGACCTCCCTCTATCTTATTATTTTGTTCTATTGTTTTAGTATTCAAACATGATATTTCTTACGTTTAGACTTATGATTTTAATTTCAGACTTGCATCGTATTTTAAAAGCTCTTGTACTTATGACACTAATTCTTGGGAAATATTTTAGCTTTTCACACTTCATACATATGAAAGGCGTAGTTCTTGAGGCATTCCAATTGTAGTTTATCTTTCACCTTAATTATTTATTTAAACAGGTAAAACTAGTGGGTTGCCTTACCTATCCATTGGGAATATAGGTGCCATCACGATATGTCAATTTTGGATCGTGACAATTTTGGTTTCAGAGCCCTATGTTCATTGATCTCACGAGTAAAAGAGCAATGTCTAGTAGAGTCTTGCAGATCGGTATGATGACGTCCATACTTATCTTTGAGAGGCTATAGGACATTTAGGAAAATTATATTCTTTCATTCCCTATCGTGCACACTTGACATTGTTGAAATTATAATCTTTGATGTCTCATTCTCTCTCAGATGGTGAGGACTCGTTCTTGCGCCTGCTTTTGGGATCCCTACTGAGGTGAAGGCAGGGTCGAGGTCGGGGTAGGGGCCGTAAGCAGCACCTGTGGAAGGCCAAGTACCAACACCTACCCAGGGCCATGATAGGGAAGTACCTCCTGATGTAGATGTTATTAATGGGGATGTGAAAGATCATGTCGACGAGAATGGACCAACTAAGGCTCCACCCAATTTCAGTGCCATCCCAGTGCTTCAAGATACCTTTGTTCGTATACCAGAACTCCTAGAAGGGATGTCTCAGATGGGAGTATTTCCTATCACCTTTGATGCTTCACAAATCCGTGTTGGAGGTCAGACTCCAGATCTGATGGTTTCTCCATATTCTCAAAATCTAAAACTCAGACAACTGTTGGTGTAGCTCTCCATTTATATAGTATGGAATTGCCAGGTATTGCATCACATTTGGCTAAAAATCCTCCCATTACATTTGATGAATAAAAGATGTTCGGAAGGTTTAAATTGATAAATCCTCCTACTTATACTTGTGACTTAATTGAGGATGCATATGGATTTATAGTTAGCTATCATGAGAGGTTTCATAATCTTGGATTAATGGAGTCTCATGGAGTTGACTACACATCATTTCATATGACTAGCCCTACCAAGAAGTGGTGGAGGGATTATATTACTAGTAGGCCAGTTGGATCGCCTCCACTATTGTGGACTCATTTTACTCAAGAATTTTTAACCAAGTACTTTCCACACATTGAGAGGGAGCGCAAGAGGGCCGAGTTGGAGGGTCTGCAACAAGATGGTATCTCAGTCACAGAGTATAAATGTAAATTTCATTCCTTGGCTAGGAATGCTTTGATGATACTTCCCACTAAGGATGAGAAAGTGAGAAGGTTTGTTAAGGGGTTGATTATTCCAATTCGTCTGGAGTTTCTTCGGTTGCTGCTTCTGGTGTTCCATTTCAGAAGGCGGTAGAGGCTTCCAAAGAGTTAGATATGATACAACGTGATGGATTTGAGCAGCGTGAGGGTAAAAAGGCACATCATTCTAGTCATTTTTGTAGTACTCTGCCTAGGAGTCGAGGTTACTCAAGGAGAGGTTATCATTTTCATTCTAGAAAACCCATTCATATCGCGATACCAATATTTGAGGCTGATTACGCTGGGCATAGTACTCCGAGTTTAGTGCATACTCCACAGAGTCCATATTCTAGAACTGTAGTCTGTGGAGGGCACTTTGTTCATTCAGGTTTCTCTCATCATCCTACGTCTCGTAGGGGTTGTTTTTAGTGTGGTGATATGGGCCACTTTGTGAGAGATTGCCTAGGGTCAAACGTGGTGTCTTGCATCAGGGTTCTCCAACTTCGACATTCAAGGCTGCACAACCTCTGAATAGGGGAGGTGTACACAGTGGAAGATGTGGTTCACATTTAGGTAGAGGTGGTTCCTTTTTGGTCTAGGTGGTGGTTGTGGAGGTTGACAGTCTAAGGGCAGTCGTGCTCACTGTTATGCTTTTATGGGTAGGCCAGAGGCAGAGGCCAGAGGCAGAGGCTTCAGATGTTGTTACCACATGTATTATTTTGGTTTGCCATCAATAAGCTATTGTATTATTTTATATAGGCTCTACTTATTCTTAAGTGTTCACATATTATTCTTAGTGTTTGGATATATTATGTAGTCCCTCGATTTACTAGTACATGTATCTACTCTTGTTTGTGATTCTGTAGTGGTAGATAGGGTGTCTCGACTGTATATAGTTATGTTTATAGGGTATGATACTCATGAAGATTTGAAGGTCTTAGATATGGTAAATTTTGATGTGATTGTCGGGATGGATTGGTTCTCTCCTTATCACACGATTTTGAATTCTCAAGCCAAGAAAATTACATTAGTTATGCCTGGGATTCCTATATGATAATGTAGAGGTTCTCTTAGTCACCCTCCAAAAAGGGTGATATCATTTCTTAAGGCTCGTCGTTTGGTGGTGTAATATCCCGTAGTTTTCTTCTCTAATCGTGCATAATATATGTGGCGCAGTATGGAATGGTTATATGAGGTGTATATGAATTTGTATTGTACATTGGAGATTAAGATTGCAAGTAGGTGGCAATATCAAGGAACTAAACTAAAGTTTTAGGTCAAAGGAACCCCTCAAACAAAGTTCATGAGAAAAGAACTGGCTCGGGTAGAACTTCGCCCGTTTGAAAGGTTTAACTTATCCCATACCTTGTGGATAAGCCTATGAGTGTAAAACATGCTAAGAATAGTGTGTTATGAGGTATTATAATAGCACAAGGTTCGTATGTTATCTTTGGAAGTCAAGAAAATTAGTGAAAGTAAAGTCGGCAAAAGTTATCGAAGTTTCTCTAATAATATTTTCTTAACTTTGGGTCAAATTTCTAGGATGTTTTCTCCCAATATACAAATATTTAGAAGGCCTATCACCCATTAAATCGAAGGCCTACGAGTCTAGTTTGCAATGCATAAAACCCCATATCCAACCGACATCGAAGTAAAAAGATATGAGGGTTTTACTACGGACTGTCGGGGCAGAATCCGGGTCGGATCCGGGTCGGGTTAAAAATGAGGTATGTCGGCTCACTCAACGTTTTCAGCCATGAAAACATTTCATTTTTCTTCCAAACTAGAAATAAAGCTTAAGAGAAGGTTCCTATGGAGTACTTTCATGATGAAGGTAAGTTTTTGATGATTTATACCATTAAAGATTCTCCCCGTGCCTAGAAACGTGATCTTTACACGTGGTAATAGTTTTCCCCTTCTATTAGCTGCGTTTGGAGAAAGTTTTTGAAGATATAAATTTGTATTTATTGGAGTTTCTTCAAGGTTTACACTTGGTTAACTAAGGTAATCATCTCGGGACTCTTTTATGGTTGTTTTTATGAAGTTCTATGGACATTTCGTCAAGTTGAGGCCATTTGGCAAATCTGCCGATTTAAGAACAATTATGAACTGTTTATATGTGTGTACAAGCTGTGTATATATAGTTTTTGCAAAGTTTAGGACATAAGGAACAACTTTCGTGAAGAAGCTACGGCCATTCGACCGTTCATTGAAAAGGTATGTTAAGGCGATGCTACGTCCCTCATTTTAGCACCACTCCTGGGAAATTCCTAAAACGCCAAATGTGATATTTTGCTATTCTCTTGCTAGAAAGACCATCAGTGAAAGGCATTGGGATCACAACTGAATTATTTTCATGATTCTGTTATTTTGATATTTCACTCGTTCAGATAAATAGAGTGTTCGACATCTACACGTCATTTTATCAGTTTCCTTGATTATATGTCCGCACGTATGAATTCATATTCTTCCTTGGGTGATGTGAATTAAAATGTCACACGAGACCCTTACTACTTGTGACCAGCCTTCTTTCTCCAATAAGGTTATTATTAAAGAAAAACTTTAAAGTAGCTCACGACCTTCAAAACTCTTAAATATAATTTCAATGTAAACTATTAGAACACTTGGTTTTTGAAATATTTCTTTTATAAATTATCCAGGAACCAAGTTAGGAACTAAGTAAGCCACCTTAAACTTGTTATGAATATAAACAAGGTTAGGTTATCCTTATAAATTCGAGTAAACTTTTCAAGCTTATTTGGAAGAACATATCAAGTTCCATGCGATTGTTATATGTTATACGAAAGTTATTATGGGGCTATGAGAACAAGACTACAAATGGGCCAAGATTGGCAACATGACAACAGTAACTCATAGGTGTTATAAATCCATGACATGACATGCTATGCATTCTACTCCCGAGCTATAATCGGGAGGTATGGGGCTTATTGCCTATATTTATACGTATGAGACACAGATGGCCACAAGTTGGCGAATATGATGCCGGTTCGCTACCGGAAAGCACCACCATTGCTAGCATTTGGTTGGGT
>JAJOOH010014821.1:0-19161 GCA_029582605.1 Solanum gracilifrons | reverse complement strand
CAAAATTATAAATAGTAATGTGTCCACGTGGGCACATATATACCTTTAAAATACACTATTAAATAGTTCAGGGGGTAAAAAATACAGTATTAAATAGTTTAGGGAGGTAATAGGTCCTTATGAAAGTTTAGTATCGCAACAACAAATCCAACCAAAGTTGAGGTATTTTTCAGATCCTTATCCCTTAATTGTATAAAGAAACTATACAATACTCTGTGGTGAGGAAGTGAAGAAAGAAACTACAGTACTGTGTATTGCTCTTCTTTCCCAGTCCACAACAGTTTTAATTCTTGTGTCACAAGTATGTATATTTCAACAATGAATTGTCTGATCTCAAAGATCGCCTCCTTAGCATGCCACGAACCCAAAAATACTCTGATGTTGTAAGGGATCAAATAAATTTCTTTCTATGGGAGTTAAAATTCCTTGATTGTTTTCTCCATTTGAAAAGCTTACCTTTTGCAAGTGAATGTGGTATGCTACATGTGTCACAGAAAATGATAGAAATTTGGAAGATTCAGTGTCCTAGGGAACTTAGCATCGTCCCGTATGTTGGTCCAGATTCATTTGCCTACTGGAAGGAGGTTATTTGGAAGACTAAGCAAGAAATCAGAGCTGAATACTCTTTGCCAAATACATCACTTGCAGCCAACAAGGTGGATGATGATGTTAGCCCCAAATTTGTGATGGAAGTCATCGATGTTTTTGTGGAGAACCTCAATGTTCTAGTGAAGATCAATGATCCAATTTCGTGGCTTTTTGTTCCTGAACACAAGGAACAAATAGAACAAGTGTTAATGGAGTTGAAGTTATTGAGATTTTTTGTCTGCTTTGTTTCAAACAAATGTATACAGCCTCAATACCGATGTACTACTTTTTATACTCATGCTTTAATTGAGGCTAGCCACATCGCAACGGTTGTCTGGTTGCATTTGCCAGTCTATGCCAACGGAAATCAAGACTTGGCTCCAACTGAAGTCAGTCGTTTGCTTTCTGATTTCATGGAAATGAAGATTAAGTCCATTCAGCCAGACATCAGCCGCAGCAATATTTATATTGATGTTCTGCAAGCTCTGAAGTCAACCATACCACAAGCTCAAAATAAGCATGTAGCTGAGAGTGGCATTGTGGACACTCCGACACACAATCTGATGGTTGGTTTGAGTGATCAAATGGTCAACCTTCAGGAGATGCTTTGCCTTCTAAGAGACAATCTCATTCATCTGCCAATACTAGATCTGGAATTTCATCTTCAAGATATGGATTCTGTTATTGTTGATGCCGGACTTCTTATTTACTCATTATATGATATTAAGGGGGAGAAGGAAGACACATTATTGGATGATATCAACCGAGAACTTGGTTTTGATCTTCCGAGAAACATTGAGCCTATCAAGGCGATGGTCTACCTTGTCATGCAAAAGGCATTTCAATCTAACTTGCCAAGGGTTCATGGACTAGGCTATGTCGATTTTCTGTTGAAAAATCTGAAGGATTTCCAAGGCCGTTATTCAGATTCACTCGCTTCCCTCAAGAATCAACTTCAAGTTATTCAAAGGGAATTTGAGAGCTTGCAACCTTTCCTCAAGGTTGTCGTAGAAGAGCCACACAATAAGCTCAAGACACTGAATGAAGATTGTGCTACACGGATAATTAGGAAGGCATATGAGGTGGAATATGTAGTTGATGCTTGTATAAACAAAGACGTTCCTCAGTGGTGCCTCGAGCATTGGCTCCAGGATATCATAGAGGAGATCACTTGTATCAAAGCAAAGATTCAGGAAAAGAACACGGTTGAGGATACAATGAAGACTGTCATTACTCGTACATCATCACAATTGACAAGGACTCCAAAGATGAATGAAGAAATTGTGGGGTTTAAGGATGTCATAGAAAATTTAAGAAAAAAACTATTGAATGGAACCAAAGGGCAAGATGTCATATCAATTCACGGCATGCCAGGTCTAGGTAAGACGACTTTGGCCAATAGACTCTATTCTGACAGGTCAGTTGTTTCTCAATTTGATATTTGTGCACAATGTTGTGTGTCTCAAGTATATTCGTATAAGGAATTGTTATTGGCCTTGCTATGTGATGCTGTCGGTGAGGATTCTGCGCGTAGAGAACTGTGTGCCAATGAATTAGCTGATATGCTTCGCAAAACTTTATTGCCCCAAAGGTACCTTATCCTTGTTGATGATGTGTGGGAAAATAGTGTTTGGGATGATTTAAGAGGTTGTTTTCCAGATGCCAATAACAGAAGCAGAATCATTCTAACAACAAGACATCATGAAGTTGCCAAATATGCTAGTGTTCATAGTGATCCTCTTCATCTTCGTATGTTTGACGAAGATGAAAGTTGGAAGTTGCTTGAAAAGAAAGTGTTTGGTGAAGAAAGCTGTTCCCCTCTCCTAAAAGATGTTGGGCAAAGAATAGCAAAAATGTGTGGACAACTCCCTCTTTTAATTGTTTTGGTGGCTGGTATTCTGTCAGAGATGGAAAAGGAAGTAGAATGTTGGGAACAAGTGGCCAACAATTTGGGTACCCACGTTCACAATGACTCAAGCGCCATTGTAGACCAAAGTTATCATGTTTTACCCTTTCATCTTAAGTCTTGCTTCCTTTATTTTGGAGCATTTTTAGAGGATAGAGTGATTGACATTTCAAGGTTAATAAGGTTATGGATATCAGAATCATTTATAAAAAGTTGTGAAGGCAGGAGCTTGGAGGATATAGCAGAAGGTTACTTGGAGAATCTTATTGGAAGAAATCTAGTAATGGTTACTCAGAGGGACATTTCAGATGGTAAGGTCAAAGCATGTCGCCTTCATGATGTATTACTCGACTTCTGCAAGGAAAGAGCAGCTGAGGAGAATTTTCTACTATGGATAAATAGGTAATATGAAAAACTTTCAATCAATCAAGTTATATTAGAAAATTAATGATATGATTTTGCTAATTGATATATTCACAGGGATCAGACTACCAAAGCTGTTTACTCTCACAAGCAGCATGCTCACTTGGCCTTCACTGAAATGGATATTATTGTTGAATGGAGTGCATCTTGCTCACTTGTTGGCTCTGTACTTCTTAAGAATTATGACCCATACTTTGCCCGTAGTCCCTTATCCTCTCATGCTTTTGCAATTTCACACATTTTATTAAATTTCAAGTTTCTAAAAGTATTGGATTTGGAGCACCATGTTGTTATTGATTCTATTCCAACTGATCTCTTTTACTTGAGGTATTTATCTGCACACATTGATCAGAATTCAATTCCATCAAGCATATCCAATCTTTGGAACCTTGAAACTCTTATATTAAAGAGTAGATCAGCTGCGAAACATAACAGGGTATTACTACCTAGTACAGTTTGGGATATGGTTAAATTGAGATGTCTGCATATTCCTAACTTCAGCCCAGAAAATGAAGCAGCATTACTGGACAACTCTGCAAGACTTGACGATTTGGAAACCCTTTCCAATCCATATTTTGCTCGTGTTGAGGATGCAGAATTGATGTTGAGAAAAACACCTAATCTTCGAAAACTGACATGTGATGTCGAGTGCTTAGAATACCCCCATCAGTACCATGTGTTGAATTTTCCTATACGGCTTGAATTACTAAATCTTTATCGATTGAAAGACTTTAAAATCATCCCCTTTTACATCTCTGCACCAAATCTCAAATACCTAGAACTCTCTAGCTTTTACCTGAATTCTCAGTACTTATCAGAAACTGCTGATCATCTCAAGCACCTTGAGGTACTCATACTGTACAACGTTGAATTTGGTGATCATATGGAATGGAAAGTGAGCAATGGCAAGTTCCCTCAACTCAAAATCTTGAAACTAAAATATTTGTCCTTGATGAAATGGATTGTAGCTGATGATGCCTTCCCTAACCTTGAACAATTGGTTTTGCGTGGATGTCGAGATGTTATGGAGATCCCTTCTTGTTTCATGGACATCCTTTCTCTCAAGTACATTGAGGTAGATGAGCACAACGAGTCTGTTGTCCAGTCAGCCAGGAAAATACAAGAAACACAAGTTGAAGATAATCAAAATAATAATTTCAAGCTCGTCATAATCAAGGTACACTACAGAGAAAAGCTCTATGAACTGTTTTCACTGTTATCTTTAACCGTGCTTGGCCTCATTTTACATTCGAGTTTTCTCTAGTTTTTATTGCAGAAAATTGTGTTCACATTCGATATATCTCATGAAGAAGTGATACGTAAGGGATTTCAAAGATTAGCCTCTCTTCCAGGTGCTGATTGTTTTTTCTTTCTTTCCTTTTTTTTAGTACACCAAATGAATTGATTCATCATTTTTGCCTTGTTGATATGAAAGGGATACAATCAATTGCAATTGATAGGAATGAGAAGAAACTTATTGTGTTCGGAGATGTGGATGCTGATGAAGTTCGATTATTTGTGGGGAAACTGATAAACCATGGAATGCTGTAACGAAATGCTGAGCTCTGGTATCAACACAAATGTGCTAAAATCTGTATTACTTGTTAGGTCTGCTTTACTTCTCTATTTTGAACTGCTTTGATATTTCTACAGCCAATGTTGAATTACTATTTGTTGGAAAAATGATTCTAGTATCTCAAAAAGAATTATAAAGAGAGAAGAGGAGGGAAAAAATAAAAAGATTATCATTGACATTTGAGATACGATATAGTTGCATAAAAGAAGAGATATAATGTAGTTATATGGATGGTAAAACAATTTACCAGTTAAATGTACTCGATACATTTTTAAATTTAGAAAAATGATTAAGCACAAATTAAATTCAATAAATCAACTTCTTTGGAAAAGATAATTAACTTGGACTCTTGGAGTAATATTTGCACTTATTATTTTGTCACGATTCAAACCGTCGTGATTGGCACCCACACTAACCCTCCGGTGGGAGAATCATTACTACAATCCAACTAAACCAAGTAATGAAAAACTAGAACATTTAAAGATACTGAAGACAGTTTAAATATCTAAAGGAAATGGAGTCCCCATAAACTCCGAAAGTTTGACAAAGCAATTATCAAAACATTTGCGGAAAACAACACCTAGAACCTGAAAGTCAATGTACCAAAACTCTACTAATGACAAGTCTAAGAACAAGGGGTACAATCCCGAAACTAAACAAGCGAATGTCTAAAGTACTAGTCTAAGTCCGAAGAAAATGGACTACACAAAATGAGAACTCATGGCAGCCTGGAAGAACTGGTTCACCCTTGAATTCGGTCTCGATCAGTGATCTCCTAGATGAGGCCTATCAAAAGCTGCCTGAAGATGCCATGTACTCAACAAAGAGCAAGCAAGTTCAACATCAGTACACAACCACAATGTACTGGTAGGATCACGCGGCTATTCCATTAAGCAAAATATATACTAGCAATCACAACACAGTAAACACACACATATACAAAATATAAATATAAACTAGTTATCATTTCAGAAGCAATGTATAATCTCACATTCTCAATAACAAGTAGATACAACAGTACAGTGTTCCTCTCAAGGAACCCACATCCAAACTGTTAGTGTGACGAAACGTGACACTCGATGTCACAACCCTGACCGTTGTGATTGGCATCCACGCTAGCCCTCCGGTGGGAGAACCATTACTACAACTAACTAAGCAGCCTTAACCAAAATACTACACATTTAAAGATACGAAAGCAGATTTAAATGCAGAAATTACATAGAGTTCCCATGAACTCCAAAGGTTTAAACAAATAACTTAACCAATGCGGAAGAACAATCCCTAGAACCTTGAAAGTCATTGTACCAAAACTCTATTAACGACAAGTCTAAGAACAAGGGGTACAACTCCGAAACTAAACAAAACACCTTAAACAAATAGTTTGAGTCCGAAGAGAGTGGACTTAAACAAGAGAGATCCATGGCAGCCTGAAAAGAACTGGTTCGCCTTTGAATCCGGTCACGCTCAATAGTCACCTAGCTGAGGTCTATCAATAGCCACCTGAAGATGCCATGTACTCAACAAACAAAGAGCAAGTGCAGTATCAGTACACAACCATAGTGTACTGGTAGGATCACGCGGCTATCCCAATAAGTGAAATACATGCAAGTAACCACAACATTATAAAACATGCATATACCAAACAAATACAATATTAGTCATCTCTTCAAGATCAATATAGCATCCCACATTCTCAATAATACACATAGGTTATCAATTTAGAGCAATATATAGTATTCAAATATTAATCATCATTAGATATAAACGTAATTATCACAAGTAGATACACAACACAATTCAATGGTTCTCTCACAGAACCCAATTCAATGGTCTTCTCATGGAATCCACACCCAAACTGTTAGCATACCGGAACGTGGTACCCGATCCAATGTTTATGCCAGAACGTGGTAACCGATCTCATATTTATGCTGGAACATGACAACCGATCCCAGTTAGTGTGTCGGATCGTGACACCCGCTCATTCAACAAACCACAATCACAATGTATATTCTCACAATCATACAACAATAGGTGATTCATGGCATACAATTACTCAATTATCCTCATTTACAATTAGGGTGATCAATAATGCAACATTCGCATACATACATGCATTATAATGAAGCAATTACAAACATATATCACACCAACATGAAATCACAACCATCACCTACCTCGAATCCCCTAAGGCACTTGAATCTTCACTTTCCAGATTTTTTCCGATTGTTCTAGGTCTACCAACAACAATTTATACGCAATGATCAAAGGTCTAATTATTCGAATTATAACAAACTCAATAACCCTAGACCAAACTTTTGATCCCTATACCCAAATTAGGGTTTTTTCCACCATAAATTCCAGATCAAAGCTCTCACCCATTGATAACTACCCATTTCTACGAATCGAAACATGGATTTGGGGAGTAAAATCCTTACCTTTTGCCTCAAGAATGGTGAAAAACGTTCAAGAACTCTGTTGGGGTCGTCTCCTCTCTCAAAGTCAAAAAGTGCAGAATAAAATATTTTTGGGGTTTTATTTCTGACTTAACTCGCATATGTCCCGCCACAACGGGACCCACCCCGCCACAGCAGCCCTGCCCTGGCGGCAGAAACCCCGCCCCAGCGGCTTGCACGAAATTGATGAGATATTTTAATAATTCCAAGACCCCCATTTCATAACACACATTTGACCAACGCTGCTAAAAAAATACCGTTCACACTAAGATTGATTTCGGGAGTTCTATTCACCCGAATTCAATTTCATAAAGTCGTACGATCATTAACATCTTAACTATCCACTCATGTAATCAACTTCATTAATAGATCTCTCATTTGTTACCAGATTTCCCTAGACCTCATTCACTCCTATTTCGTCCAAATCTGAACTAGGCTAGGAATCTCAAGTTACTACAAAAAGTTTTCTGGCCCCAATTCTTTCCTCATTGGCTTTTCCATAACGACGGAATCAGGTCATTACAATAGATATCAATTTACCCATCACTCGTCTCCAAGTGATCAACTAGGAAAGAATTTGGCTAAAATAAAGGTAGAGTAGTATATGAAACATCGAATTACTGGGGATACTTGTCTCGCATGTCCTTAGTTTCTGGGGATCGTGATCAAGAATTTCAACCGGCTCTTTCTCATACCGAAGGTCTTGTTTAACAATGTTGAGTTTCACTTTATGATATAATTTTCGTCCCCAAACCAACCAATTGAATACCTACACATCCTTCCACACAGTGTCTCAATGAAGTCATCACAATACTCGAGTGATAATTATTGTTGTATGTACACTTAACTAAAATAAAGTTATTCCTAATAACCACCAAAGTTGATCGTACATATGTCTGCAGCATGTTATTAAGGACTTTGACACAAACATTAGGACAAATCCTTTCTCACATAACCATGATAAAATCCAAAATCAAAACTCGCCACAATTAGCGATGAACCTATACCAACCAACACACACTCATGATACTCAAACAGTCATAGTTCTTAACAACATCTCCATCCCACAACATAAATTTCCATGAGCTTAAGTTACAAAAAGTTCAATCTTTAGACATTAGATTCTCCTTGAGAGATAGGTCCAAACATACAAACCATCCAACAACACTATCAAAATGCTAGATTTAGTAATTGTAGATTACCTCTTAAGAACAGTAGAATTGGATTCAATGATCCCCACATTCAACCACATATAATCGATACATAACCTCGACGACAAGATAATTATCAAGATTGTCGGACAACCATAAATACGCAAGGTAGCTCTTCTATAAATTCTCATAAGCAAGGTGGTACAAGTAGAACCACTAAAATACTTTAACAACTCCAAGACCACACCACATAAGTGAAAACACACGTGAACATAGCTATTGAATCATACTCACAATCGTGTACAAAAAGAAATAGATGGTCACGTAATAATTTCTAGAATAAGTATTGAATAACACCAAAGGTTTTCTCTGAAGAGTCGATACCAGACATTTCCATTCAGTTGACTCCACATACTCTTCATGTCCTTCCACTGAGGTTCACACTCTCAATACTAATAATCATCATGAACACTCCGACCATTTACCTTACTATAAACCAACACTTTTAACAGAAAACCTTTCTTAGGTACTTAACAGTCAACCGTAATAAACTTTACGACTCAAACTAGGTGTAAGTCCTTTCACATTATCAATACCTGATAAAATAAATCATTCATCACCTTACACATTCATACCTTGACAAAATATATCACCACGAATGTAGACTTACAATGAAAAATCTGAATGGTAAACTCAACCATAAAACACAATCCGCTTATCTATCAACATTAGCTATATGTTGAAGATTTTTATGAAATCCTGAATCTTCGCTTATCAATGATCGCATCCCCGTCGATCTTACAATAATTTTTCACTTAAACTTCAATCGTACTCATTAATAAACTCGAAACAAAACAAGGCACTTATTATCACACTCGAGCTAATGTTTGTACACTCCTTTCTCAAGTCCCTTCCAATAGTTTCTAACCAATCTGACAGACTTGTGACACTATTACCATAGCCACAATAAAACGAATGAAATCACACATCTCTGAACCCAATTATCTACCACTCTGAAGATATCTCTTCAACCCTTGCAATTAAATAAAATATTCTTGTTCTCGCCTCTCTGTAAATGGTGTACGACATCCTCCTATTTTTCTTCATTACGACTCTAGCTCTTTTTAATTCGATTCGAGTGGTGTCCCACCATCTCTTAAAACTTTCCATACAACCACGTTATTCACCAAATATTAGAAAACTACAATCTTAGATACTCACAAGTCATAAATACTACACCAAATTCGCTTAGCCACAATCTTATTATATAGTTGCATCCCGTCACAATCTACCCCGAAATCTTATTACCATTATGCTCAGTCAACCCTGACTATCGCTACAAGTCAACATTCTCATCAACATAACACCTCAAACTCAGGTATACTCATCAAATTCAAAGGACTAACCCCATTTTTATACGCATTTTCTTATGTCTTAAGATAAAATCACAGGTCCTCATATTACCCTCCTTCTTCTTAACAAGAAAGACAGGAGCACCCCACTTGAAAACACTAGGACAGGTGAACCCTTTATCAAGAAGCTCTTGGATTTGAGCCTTAAGGTCTCTTAATTCTGCTGGAGCCATACGATATGGAGGGATGGAAATGGGCAAGTGTCAGTCTCTCTCCAATTCAATGCAGAAATCTATATCTCTATCCAGAGGCATATTAGGCAAATTCGTAGGAAACACTTCCTTAAACTCAGACACCACAAGAATAGACTCAATAAAGGGAGACTCAACCTCAACATCCCAAACATGAGCCAAATCAGCCAAACAACCCTGCCCTACTAGTTTCCTAGCCCAAATGAAGGATATGATCTTAGCTAGCTTAGGCTTGTACACCCCTTCCCACTCTAATATTTCCCTACTGGGGATCTCTAGAGTTACCGACTTAGCATTACAATTAAGCCCGATATAATAGAGAGGCAACCAAGGCATGCCTAAGATTGTATCAAGTCAGTCATATCCAACATAACCAAATCAACCCATGTCTGAAAATCCATAAACACAACAGGACCAACACGATATACAAGGATGACTATGACTGACTCTTCAACTAGGGTAGAAACATGGATGAGGGCATCAAGTATATCACAAATCATATCAAATTTTGAGGTAAATCACACGGACAGATAAGAGTAGATATCGGATCAAACAACACATTAGTCATCTGGTTACAAACAATAATAGTACTTGTGACCACTGCATCACACCCTCAAACTCGATCTTGCCCGAAAAAACATAAAATTGAACCCTATTATCTTGACGAGCAACCTCCTTGTCTGGCTGCACTGCTCCGTTACACATATTACCATTTCTCCGACCTCCACGACCTCGCTAATTTCCTCCTCATATGCCCAGGTTCTTCACAAATTTACCACACTTTATAACTTATATTCAATTGTTGAACACTGAATTAGATCGCAGGGGTTAGTTTAGGTACAATTCGGGGTCCATAATTGTGACTAGGGGAAAACAGAGGAGACAGGGCTGAGATTCTGTCTCGCCCTGTCCCGCTCTGGCGGGAGAAATTCCGCACTGGCGGTCTTGCCGTGGCGGGAAAAATTCTGCCCCAGCGGCCTCAATGGAAACAAACCTCTGTCAACAATTTTCTAAGGTTCTTTTCTTTTCTAAATTCCCCAAAGGTTCCCAGCTATAAGTAGGCATTTAAGAAAATCCCTTTAGCTAGGGCAATCATTGTCTACCCCCCGGTCAACCCAACGAAGTACGCACGTTAGAATCTTTTTACATCGTTCAACACTACCACACATATCCCCATAATACACCCAAACTCTCACACGGTTATCAGTTGGTCGCAACGCACTTCCAGATTTCTCGCTTACGTACCACATCATTATTTATCTCGACCCTTGCACCTAATCTCGTGATGATTTTCTTTTCACAACAAGTTTCATGACACTCAAGAAATTACAATTTGCAGACAAGTTCAAATTCTTTAATTAGTTCGTTCCATAGACGACCAGTACTGATCATTTATGCCTTATACGACCCTTAAGGCCAGATACCAATTGGAACCTTCTCAGTTCCAATTAACTTGTTTGTGTTCCATCTAGGTCATTTCGTTAAGATACCCATTGGAATCGAGAGATACCAATTGAACTCAACTCATACCACAAGCGACAATAGTAGCTAGCGAGCCCCGTAAAACTGCTAATTTCAATCATAAAACTTGGTCAAACCCAATTCTTAACCGTCTCAATCTTTAACTGATGGTAACCAAACCTTGAATCAATCTTAGAGAAAATCGAAGCACCTTGCAATTGGTCAAAAAGGTCAATTATCCGAGGCAATGGACACTTGTCCTGAATGGTGACCCTATTCAATTGTCGATAGTCTATACACATCCTCTCTTGCTAGTGATGGTGTTACCACTTTTGTTGTTCTAGCTCAGACTGTAGAGTGAAGGAGGAAAGATATCAAGTTGTATCACCCAGATGCCAATTGGATTCAAGTCATAGTACGAAGGAGTAAAAAGAAGTGAGTTTTTCCGAAAGTCCTATAGCCTCTAGAAAAAGTATGGGCGTCATCGTACCATTCTGCAAGACTCTACTAGACTCGTTCTGGTACACCGAGATCAACAAACCTATTGTTCTGATACCAACTTTGTCACGACCCAGACCGTCGTTATTGAAACACACGTTAGCCTTCCGGTGGGAGAACTATTACTACAACCAACTAAGCAGCCTTAACCATAATATTACACATTTAAAGATACGGAAGCATGTTTAAATGCAGAAATTATATAGAGTTCTCATAAACTCCAAAGGTTTAAACAAATAGCTTAATCAATGCGGAAGAACAACCCCTAGATCCTGAAAGTCATTGTACCAAAACTCTATTAAAGACAAGTCTAAAAACAAGGGGTACAACTCCGAAACTAAACAAAACACCTTAAACAAACAGTTTGAGTCCGAAGAGAGTGGACTTAAACAAGAGAGATCCATGGCAACCTAAAAGAACTAGCTCACCATTGAATTCGGTCACGCTCAATAGTCGCCTAACTGAGGTCTATCAATAGGCACCTGAAGATGCCTTGTACTCAATAAACAAAGAGCAAGTGCAGTATCAGTACACAACCACAGTGTACTGGTAGGATTACGCGACTATCCCAATAAGTGAAACACATGCAAGTAACCATAACATTATAAAAAACAGGCATATACCAAACATATACAATATTAGTCATCTTTTCAGGATCAATATAGCATCCCACATTCTCAATAATACACATTGGTTATCAATTTAGAGCAACATACAGTCTTCTAACATCAATCATCATTAAATATGAACGTAATCATCACAAGTAGAAACACAACACAATTCAATGCTTCTCTCACGAAACCTAATTCAATGATCCTCTTATTGAACCCACACTCAAATTGTTAACATACCGGAACGTGGTACCCGATTCAATGTTTATACCGAAACATGGTAATCGATCCCATATTTATGATGGAACGTGACAATCGATCCCAGTTAGTGTGTCGGATCGTGACATCAGTCCATTCAACAAACCACAATCACAATGTATATTCTCACAGTCATACAACAAGAGGTGATTCATGGCATACAATTATTCAATTATCTTCATTTACGATTAGGGTGATCAATAATGCAACATTCGCATACATACATGCATTATAATGAAACAATTACAAACATATATCACACCAACATGAAATCACAACAATCACCTACCTCGAATCCAAGCTTGAATCCCCTAAGGCACTTGAATCTTCCCTTTTCAGATTCTTTTCACTTGTTCTAGGTCTACCAACAATAATTTATACGCAATGATCAACAATCAAAGGTCTAATTATTTGGATTATAACAAACTCAATAACCCTAGACCAAATCATTGATCCCCATACCCAGATTAGGGTTTTTTTCACCATAAATTCCAGATCAAAATCCTCCCCCATCGATAATTACTCATGAATTTACATTCTACGGATCAAAACATGGATTTGGGGAGTAAAATCCTTACATTTAGCCTCAAGAATGGTGAAAAACGTTCAAGAACTCTCATGGGCTCGTCTCCTAGCTCTGAAAGTCGAAAAGTGCATAATAAAATTTTTTTGGGGTTTTATTTCCGACTTAAGTCGCGTCGATCCCACCACAGCGAGACCCACCCCGCCACAGCGGCCCCACCCTGGAGGCAGAAATCTCGCCCTAGCGCTTGCACGGAACCGGTAAGCTATTTTAATAATTCCAAGACCTCATTTCACAACACACCTTTGACCAACAATGCTAAAAACATACCGTTCACGCTAAGATCGATTTCGGAAATTCTATTCACCCGAATTTAATTCCGTAAATTCGTACAGGATCTTTAACGTCTTAACTATCCACTCATGCAATCAACTTCATTAATAGATCTCTCATTTGTTACCAGATTTCCTTAGACCTCATTGACTCCGATTTTGTCCAAATCTGGACTAGGCTAGGAATTTCAAGTTACTACGAATAGTTTTCTGGCCCCAATTATTTTCCCATTGGCTTTTCCATAACGACAAAATCAAGTCGTTACACCCGATCCCAATTAATGTGTCGGAACGTGATATCCGATCCAATGTATGCGCCAAAACGTGACACCCGATCCAATGTATATGTCGAAACGTGACACCTGATCCAATCAACACAACCACAATCACATTCACACTCATAATGTACATACTCATAAGCATACAATCAAGTGTTGATTCATGACATACAATCTTTCATTCATACTCATTTCATTAGATTTGGTCAATAGTGACTCATTCACATACATGCATGTATTACAATGAAGCAATTACCGACATATATCATGCAAATATGAAATCAACCATCACCTATCTCGAAACCAAGCTTAAATCTCTCTAAGGCACTTAAACCTTCCCTTTTTGAATTCTTTTCGCTTGTTCTTGGTCTATAAACATGCAAATAATGCAAGGATCAATAAATTAAGGTCAAATTATCCAGATTCTAACAAACCCAATAACCCAAGACCAAACCCATGATCCTAAGGTGCAGCTAGGGCTTTTTCCCACCATCAACTTCAGTCTAAAACCCTCCCCCAACGATAATTACCCATGAATCTAAGTTCTACGGATCGAAAAATAGATTAGGGGAGTAAAATCCTTACCTTTAGCACCAAAAGTCATGAAAACTGTCAAGAAATCGTCTTGGGTCGTCTCCTAACTCTTAAGAACGAAGTTTGCAAAAAAATAACGAAATTTGGGTTTTTTCCCGACTTAAGTCACGACTGGACCACTACAGCGGACCCCATCCCGCCATAGCAGCCCTGCCCTAGTGCCTTACACGGAGACAGAGAGTCGGATTTTGAGTTCCAAACTCCCATTTCACAACACACCTTCAACCCTTAGCGTTCAAAAACTACCAACTCACGCTAAGATCAATTTCGGGAGTTCTACTCGCCCGAATTCAATTTTGTAAAGTCATACGGGTTCCTTAACGTCTTAGCTATCTACTCATGTAATCAAATTCATTATTAAATCTCTCATTCATTATCAGATTTCCCTAGACCTCACTTGACTCAAATTTCGCCCAAATCTGGACTAGGCTAGGAATTCCCAAGTCACTACTCAAAAGTTTTTTTACCTCAATTATTTCCCCATTGACTTTCATAACGATGGAAACTGATCGTTACATATTTACTCCCTATAATGTAGTTATATAGATGGTATAGCAATTTACCTATTAAATGTACTGAATACATTTTTAAATTTACAAAAAATGATTAAGCACAAATTAAATTCAATTAGTCAACTTCTTTGAAAATTGGAAAAGATAATTAACTGCCATTTTGCACTTATTATTTACTCCTTATAATGTTACTAGCTATATAGATGGTATAACAATTTACCATTTAAATGACTCAACACATAAAAAATGACAAATTAAATTCAGTTAGTCAACTTCTTTGAAAATTGGACTTTGCACATTTTTTAAGAAACAATAAATAGAAGAATAATTTTACTATATCACCATTTGAAATTTGAATATACTAATAAATATAATGTCTTGAAAAATGTAATAGAAAATGACTATAACTAATTATAAGGGTAAATTAGGAACTAGGAGAAAAAAATATCTCTTGATTTCATGAAGTGGACAATAGGGGATTACAATGGGCGGGACGGACGAGGGGTGGGGTGGGTTTAAGGCTATGCCGGGAGGGGCATGTTTAAGGCTATGCGGGGCGGGACCAATTTAAGGTTATGCGGGGCAGGGTGGGGCGCGTTGAAAATGAAAAAAATTGTTATGCGGAGTGGGACGGATTAAAAATTTTGCGAGTTAAGTTCAACCCACCCTGCACCGTCCATTGCCGTCCCTATTAAATGGACAAGTATTAATGTTATAAAACATTCCAAATTAGTATAATGAACAACTGTTATTGAATGAAGAGAGTAGTTCTTAAGAATTACGTCCGTCAGTCCACTTATGTTTTATTTTATACTAACTAATGAACATGTCCACGTTTTGTGCTATTATTTTAAGAAAAAAAGAATTAACTAATTATTTTTATATGTTTTATATTAAAAATATTTATCTGTACTTTTGATCAATTTTATCTCTTTACATACGTATTGGCTGTTCTCTTATATATAAAAATGTATTCTTAAGTTTAGTTGCTCTTTTTTAATATTCTTCCGCCTCATTTAAATACATTTATCTATAAAAAAGATAATTTATGGAGTAATACTTTCATAAATGTTATTTCAAGAAATTGATAATTATATTCATATACTCTGAACCCTAGTTATATATATTTTGGGTTGGAGACAGTACTCAATTGTTTTTTTTTTTTGTTTAATAAATTAGATAAGATTTTTTTTTTTAACCCAGGATAACTCGCTAAAGTCTCTATCCTTCAAGTGAGCACTTTATGCGCACTGGGTAAACTCCCATTGTGTAATAGCCTTACAGGAGATGTAAACACAGGCTCGATTCAGAAGGCATTGAGGGGGGATTGATCCCGGGTCATCCATGTGGATTACCACCTTCCAAACCAACTGAGCCAGCCCGAAGAACAAATTAGATAAGATTAGTAAATGAAAAATAAAACATTTTACCTTCTACTACAGATTAAAATAAACCAATTATGTAAAATTGTCAAGAAAGCGAATAAAGGGATGTTAGAAGACAATAATAATAAGAAGAAGAACTATATTTCTTTTTTTTAATTTACTCTAATAATAAGATAAAATATTCTATTACACCTTCTGAAAGTCACAATAGCAATATCCATCGATACATTTAACTACTGGCCAATCAGGACCACATATAACTTTACAATCATCATCTTTTTTGCAACGATCGTTTTCAAAAAAATTTGATGATTCATTGCATATACAATGTCCATCTAAACAAACTAGATGTTCATGTTTGCAAAATAAGGTAAAACAATCTTTAACACTTTGACATGCCTTGCCTTGTCCCAACACCATACCTGAAGGTGAACGTATATAAGAAACAAATTTTAAAAAATAGTAAGATCAACAATTAAAATCATTTAAAATATATAGAATTAAATTATTGATATCTTGATTGGGGGTAGGTTGGGGGAGGAGGGTGGGATGAAGCGATTGTGGCATAGGGCGGAGAGGAGACAGTCAATGTGGAATATCACTTGCAAAACTTGTTTTTTTGCTCCTATGAAATCCATTTTTAAGGACATCGATTTTGAAGTAAATTTTATTTTCTGAATGTAGATGATGATATTTGTGTATCGAGATCCAATATATATCATAAACTAAAGTACACATGGATGAGTTGTTTGAAAAGGAGTGAATCCCCACTCTTATTGAGTTTAGGTCAATCAATAACTTTTCTAATTTTTAAGGAATTTGTTTCACTAGAAAAAATATTTTTTCTCAAAATATTTGAACAACCAAACATCAGAAAATTGTATCAAACACACCCTTTATGAAAAGGAAAGTGATAAAATTGAAAGAAATCTAACCAAACAAAATGAACACAACAAGAAGAGAGAACAAGATTCTTGATGTCTTCTCCATTTTCTATATTTGAGTGGAAGTGTCTCTTTTGTTTTATTTATGAATGTGCACAAACATATGTTGTAGGATACAAATATATAGATGGTGCACCAACAACTTACCTTATTGATGCACTCCAAAAATGGTAAAAGTCTTAAATGTTTAGTAAGCAATAAAAGAAAATTAATCAATTTATTTGGAAGTCAATTGGGAATTAAATGGAATCAAATTCATATTTATCATTTTAAGAAGATGATATTCATATACTTAAGATTTGATCATTTGAAGATATTTTATATATTTATGATTTTATCATTTAATTTAAAGATATAAGAAATCTGATGTACTTCAAGTTTATATGATAGTATTAGAATTAAGAGGGAAATATTATTTATTTATTGATTGATTTCTCACCCAGTATTCGATATCTATATTGAAGTCCAACTAAATTTGGATTCACGCCAGAAAGTCTCTCATTGGAGGGTAAAACACTTAGGGGAAATAATAGCAGATATTCAACATAGTAAATGAAAATGGTTCAATAAAAAATATTCAATTTCTTACATGTTTCCCAATTGACCTCTAAAAAATAAAATTTTAAGTTACTATCCTATTAAATTAATACAACTTAATGAAAAAATGAATTTATTTTTATGAATTTTATTTTTAGTATCAAACTTAACTAGAAAAAGAAAATATTAAAAAAATTATGTGGGGCGGGTTCATGCGAAACGGGTCTATGCGGGGCAGGAGGTTAAAAATGAAAAAAAAGTGTTATGCGGGGTGGGGAGGGGCGGATTAAAATATTTTGTGGGTTAAGCTCAACCTGCCCTGCCCCCGCTCCCGCCCCCGCCCCGCACGGCCATTTCCATCCCTATTAAATGGACTAGTATTAATGTTATAAGAGATTCCAAAATAATATAATAAACAATTATTGTTGAACGGAGGGAGTAGTTCTTAAGAATTACGTCCATCAATCCACTTATGTTTTATTTTATACTAATATGTCCGCGTTTTGTGCTATTATTAGAAAGAAAAAGGATTAACTAATTATTTTTATATGTTATATATTAAAAATATCTATCTGTACTTTTGATCAATTTTATATCTTTACATACGTATTGACTGTTCTCTGATATAAATGTATTCTTAAGTTTGGTTGCTCTTTTTTTATTTATATTCTTTAGACTCATTTAAATACATTTATCTATAAAAAAAAACATAATTAGTGAAATTAGTAAACGGAAAATAAAATACCTTACGTTCTACGACAGATTAAAATAAACCAACTATGTAAAATTGTCAAGAAAGTGAATAAAGGAATATTAATTATAAGACAATAATAATAAGAACTATATTTCTTATTTTTAATTTTACTCATATAATATGATAAAATATTCTATTACACCTTTTATGGATTTTTACAATAGCAAATTCCATCAATACATTTAATTGATGACCATTCAGGACCACATATAGCTTTACAATCATCATCTTTTTTGCAATAATCGAATTCAATTTTTTTTGGTGATTCATTGCATATACAATGTCCATCTAAACAAACTAGATGTTCATGTTTGCAAAATAAAGTAAAACAATCTTTAACACTTTGACATGCCTTGCCTTGTCCCAACACCATACATGAAGGTGAACCTATATAAAAAACAATTAAAAAAAAAGAGTTAGGATCAACAATTAAATTCATTGAAATCATATAGAAATATTGATATCTTGATTGGGGGTAGGTTGGTGGAGGAGGTGATTGCGGCGTAGGGTGGAGAGTGTTAGGACCGAAATAAGCAGGTGTAACGCAGAAGCTAGCAAAGCAAACCTCGAAAGACCATGAGTAAGAAGACAAACGAGAAATATACAAAGACACAAAGATTTAACGTGGTTTGGTCAATCGACCTACGTCCACAAAGGAGATGAGCAATCCACTATATAAACATGAGAGTACAAAATATTGAGAGAAACAACCTCAACCAATTCACTCGGAATACATGGGAGGTTCACACAAGTGATAACGTATCAAGCTTGTGA
>JAJOOH010014817.1:0-19892 GCA_029582605.1 Solanum gracilifrons | reverse complement strand
ATATATATTACATTAGTATTCTACACCACTTTTGAAATCAAGTTATTAGTCTCAAAACTTTTTCGATCTCGATCCGTCTAAAATAGAGTTTTGAATATGTGATTTTAAGTCAAGAATGATTTTATTTTGGTCGCTTTTATTTCAAAATTTCTTAGTAATAACTTTGTTACCATGGATCTGACAAAACAAGAAATAATTTGTTTAAACTTGAGTTTGTTCATGTAAGCTATTTTTAGACAAAAAAGTGTACTTTTCTTTTAAACTATTTTTATCCAAATATTCAATTTTCATTTTAATATTTTATTTTGACACTTAGCCTAATTAATTAATCAAGTTCGGTCGGTTAACCATTTTTAATGAATTTTAAAAGATGCATAACCTCTTCCCTTTAGATTAGTTGAACTCTTACCTAGAATCTCATGTTTACTAGACCTTAAAATGGAGTTAACTTTAGACAATAACTTTAATCAATTTAGGTTCCCTAATTCACCGTAATAATTAGGTGGCGATTTCTTAAGCTAGTTATTAATTTGGAAATCACCAAAATGTTGTACACTATTTTGACCCGGTTAAAATGGGGTATAACAACTTGACGACTTCACTGGGTACTTGTTAGGTTCTAACCATGACAGACTTAGTTTAATTAGGCTTTTATGTGCTTACTTTAATTAGGTTATTTGTCGTAAACTGTTTTTACATGCTATCGATTGTTTGTTTGCTTTGAATTATTTTCACATGATATAAACTATTAATTAGCTATAAATTATTCTTACATGCTATAAATTGTTTGTTTGCTTTGAATTATTTTCACATGATATAAACTATTAATTAGCTATAAATTATTCTTACATGCTATAAATTGTTTGTTTGCTATAAATGTTTATTTGTTATTACTTTTCTTAAGTGTCATTCTGTTCATATTTCTCCACTTCTTGGAAATTCACACTATCACACGTACACGCGAAGTGTGTTTTGTGCACCCGTAAATTTCTTTCAAAATTCCAAATTTAGGAGAGTTGGCATATGAGCAGGGTGTCCGAATCTTTTTTCGTGTGACCGCGTAGCCTTCTCACTCGAGTAGTACACTCGAAAACCTTGTGTCTAGCAAACCTACTCCTAGTTTACCTAGAGTAGAGCTAAACCAACACACTTTACAAGGAACATACATCATTTCATGACCTAAGAGGCTTTATACCCTTGGTGTATTAAGTCCATTAGTCGACTTTACCTTAAATGTCCAACTGGGTTTCCGACCCCAAGTGATGACCTATCATTATTTATGTGCATATTTGAGAAATATTTATGCCTAAATATGGATCGTTTGCTCTAATTAATTTAACTTTAGGGGCTTGTATGACTAACCTTCCCGTGACAGGTACAAAGACTTGACGATGGAGTACAAAAAGTGGCGATATCATCAAAAGGAACCAAGAAGGATGGACCTAACAAAATCTCTTTTACTTTGTTTTAGTACTTTACGTTGTATTCATTAGACATGTAATAAAAAAAACTCACTATTTTGTACCTTATTCTTAAAAAATAATAATTTTGTTTAATTAATCAAGAGCAATGGAATGACATATTATGACAAATATACTCCTCGAATCTACGTTAGGCCTACCTCTGGCACAAAGAGGTCACAAGCATATTAGGACACATTTATATGTTATCTTTACCATATATTTGACTTTACTTGATGACTTGTTTACATGTTATTCTTACAACATATTTGACTCTACTTGATGACTTGCATGTTACATGATTTATTTGAATTATGTGAATATGACTTTACTTTTTCATTTAAAACTAACATTATTTGTGTTTTATTATTTTTGTTTCTATCTTCCTTTTTTTTTCCAACCAAAGTTGATTCGTATTGACAATCGAGTTGGCCGATCATCCTTACTTCACAAGGTCCAAGTCATCGGCGTTACCTCGACGTAGTTGGGCTATTCAAGGAAAGAAAACCACGATGACTAATCCAACCTCGTTTGATCAAATTGGTCCAGGACATATCATGGTTCCTAATGGCTTTCCTGAGACTTTCGAAGATAGAACTACTATTCCACATGATGAACACATCTCCCGCTTGACTCAAGAGATTGAGGATCTACGTAGTGAACTAACTCGGGTTAGGAACTTCACCAATCTGTCTCCCATCACACTTTAAAGTCCACTTCCTGAACCTAGAAGTACCGCACCAAACCCACCTTGTTTTCCATCACTTGATTCATCAGTTCCTGAAAACTTTCCTCCACAACAACCTTTGCCTATCAACAATAACCTTCTTCCAACTAACCCCCGCAAATCCATCAAATTTGCCACCCATCTACACTCCTCCACAAAGTCAACCGCCTACCTACACTACTTATGCTACTCCTCCTAATCCACCACCTGTCAACCCACAAAATCAACCTCCAACTCATACTTCTTATGTTTCTCTACCCACTAACACCTATCCACTACCTACAAGTACTCCCGTAAACCCATCAAACCCACCACCTCCAATCCAAAACACACCCATTGTCTAAACTTTTCCATCTCAGCATATACAAGGGGCACATATTGCCAATCCTTATTCACAATAAGTTCCTCTAGTATACGCGATGGAAACTCAAGCCTTTACCAACCCAATATCGATCAAGTTTCAACCCGAGTTAGATCAATATAAGGAAATGGAGAAGGATATCAACGCAAAGGCTGATAATGTGTTAGCTAGAGAGATTCGTGATCTTAAGGAAGCAATGAGAGACCTCCAAACTATTAGGGGAAACAAAAACTTAGAATATGAGGATTTATGTGTGCAACCCGACATTGACTTGCCTGTAGGATATAAACCACCAAAGTTTGTTATATTCAATGGAATCGGCAACCCCCACACACATCTAAGGGCATATTGTGACAAACTGGTAGGAGTGGGGAGAGATGAGAGGATCACAATGAAGTTGTTCATAAAAAGTTTATCTGGTGAAGCTCTTGCTTGGTACACACAACAAGATCTCCATAAATGGCGTGATTGGAGTGATATGGCACAAAACTTTATGGATCAATTCAAGTTCAATACCGACATCACACCAGATAGGTTCTACCCGACTGAGTTAAAGAAGAAGTCAATTGAGACATTTCGTGAGTACGCTCTACGTTGGAGGTCAGAAGCTGCTAGAGTCCAACCACCGATGAATGAAAGTGAAATGACTGCTACCTTCATTGATTGCCACGATAACAGTCTTTACTATGAGAAAATGATAACCGTGATGGGACAAAAGTTCACATAAATTATTAGAATGGGAAAAATCTTGGAAGAAGCAATCAAATCAGGAATAATCCAAGACTTTACAGCCTTGCAAGCTGCAAGCAAAGCGATTCAATATGGTTCTATCAATGGGAACAAAAAGAAGAAAGAAGATGTATCTGATGTCATGATTGACCAAGGACGCATGCCAAGTCAAGTTTATCCCTACCTAAATCAACCACATCAACCCATTTACCCTTACCAATTTGGTGAAGCATCACAAACTCTCTATCATTCTCTACCAACTTCTTACCATGTATACAACACCCAAGCAAACTACTATCAACCTCGATCTCCTACTTACCGTAAACCACATTCATACTAACCAGTCCAAGCTTTAACCTTTCAAAATAGACCATATGCTGCACCTAGAGCTCGTCCAAATCATGAAATCAAAACCACTTGTAACTATATCAAAATAGTCGAATCATTGGCTCAGTTGTTTGAGAGGTTGAAAACAACATGTATGATACAACCGATTGAAGGGAAAATTCCTAACCCTATTCCAAAATGGTTTGATGGTTCCAAGCATTGTGCCTATCATTATAGAGTTGTTGGACATGACACTAAGGATTGTTATGGTCTCAAAAACAAGATTAAAGCTTTAATTAAAGAAGGAGCAATCAAACTTACTGGAACTCAGTCCAATGTCAACAACAACCTTCTGCCTAAACATCGAAATGCTAATGTGAACATGATAACTATCGAGGAAGACTTGGAAGTGAAATGAAGTATTATGTCCATTGGAAAGGTGGAAAAGAATACCTTATTGGCCTTTCATGCTTCTGCCATGACAACCCAAGAACAAGCATTGATAGAGGTTACTTCTACAACTGCTTACATGCTTCTCTACAACACCGAGACACCGACCATTTGGGGTGCTGAATCAGATGAGACTTTGAAGAATTGGACTTGTACTCCGTTTCTGGTTCACCGGGGGTCTTGGTAGATTGAACAAGTAGTAACACTTTTGAAATAGCACGATATTAAAAATTGAGGCTTAAATCGTGCCTTAAAACTATATGTTGTTTTGCCTCATTTTTTGAAAGCTTAATTGCAAAATCTATGAATTTACTTATTAGTTTCAAATATTTATTTTATATATTAATTTTCAAATCTATCAGCTTTATGATTATGACATAATGAAACAAATGAAAAATGTTTGAAAGCCACGCAAGATTTTTGGAGGATAGGAAGATAACTCACAATCGGTTGAGGAACATGACAATGTCCGAGCATGAAGTTTGCCCATTCAAGAGAAGTCAAGACACTACACCAAAGGGCGAATTTATATAGGTTTCTTTGGAATGTAACTTCCACTTTTCATGTAAGTTACAAACTACATTCTGACCTGATTGCTTTGGTAGGATACGTAGGTAGCCCACATAGGGTTCAATTTTACTACAGTAACATTTCTAAATTTCCTTATTTGTAATAGCAGAACTACGCCTGGCTCGATTCCCTCGACGGGATACGTAGGCCACCCACATACGGTTCAGTCACATTAAGACAAAAATTTAAAATCCTTTTACTATTTATGTAATTTGAATTACAAATGGCCTAATTTCCTTGGCGGGATATGTAGGCAACTCATATCGAATTCGGTCCCTTTAATAAAAAATTTCAAATCATTTCTATGTACCTTGAACTACGTACTGACCTGATTCTCTTGGCGAGATATGTAGGCAAACTATATAAGGTTCGGTCTCACAATGACAGAAGTCTACTATACTTCTCTGAAATCAACACTGGGAAGATTTTGGAAAACATGGGCAAGGAATGATTGAATATTGTCAAGTTACATTGGATTTAAGCTACTCGAAAAGAAGAAAACATACAAAGGATGTTTCATTTTGTTTCAGAAGTGTCACAATCTAAGAATTGATAGAAAATATTTTTTTTACAACTTATAAACATAGAGTTACATATTTTTCTGTATACTAACAAATGTCTCTTTCAGATGATAATCCTTATTTTACTTTTATTATATAAAAAATATACTCTTTTTACTGTTCAACTACTAGGTCTCAAAAGGAGAGCACAAGGTCTGAACAAACAGGATGAACGGAGGGCCAACAAAGTTAGCTTCGAGTCAATGTAAATCAACACCCCCTCCCAACTAAGAATGTTTCTTTGAGTGCAGGAACAACAAAGATACAAGAAGTCACTACTGGATTACATTAAAGTCATCATTTACCTTCAGGACCTCGCCTGAATAAGCCAAGTGATCCAACCTTTCACTTTATCTCTAACTTTATTTCTTTTACTTCATCATGACTTTATATTTTTACTAATGTCTTTACCCGAAATTTGCAAGAAAAATCCCCTTGATTTATTGAATAAGAATCAAGTCCATTACATGCTCCACTCGATCCTCCAAATTGAACATTAAGGCTTAAATATCGAAGATCTGAGTCGATGTTCAACTAATTACAATTATCAGCATAAACAACAAACGAGCAGCTTAAATTATTTTATTGTTTACTTCATTAAGCACTTTTATAATTCGCTTTATCCCCCTTAACTACTTTATTATTGAATTTTATAGGAATCAACAATAAGCTTCCAAAGACAACTGAAGACATCACTCAGCCCCACAACTTTATTTCTCACTTACCTTTATTTTATTTTACTTTATCACTACTTTATTTATAAATTTACTCTACAATTTTATAAAAATTGTCATCAAGCCTCGAAAACAATCGGAGGAATCACTTTATCAAGCCTTGAAGACAATCAGAGGCCTCATTACAACTACTCTTTGTAGACAATCAGAGGACATTAGGCATGTCTGCCTTCAATAGGACATATTGGGGTTTTCCACCCTAAAATAGGACACACATCAGGTTCATCCACCTTAAAATAGGACATGGGTTCATCCACCCTATAATAGGGTATATCAGATTCATCCACCCTAAAATAGGATAGATGGGTTCGTCCACCCTAAAATAGGACATGGATTTGTCCATCCTAAAATAGGACATGGGTCCATCCACCATAAAATATGATACATGGGTTCGTCCACCCTAAAATAGGATAAGACGGGTTCATCCACCCTAAAATAAAATATACACACATTTGGGTTCATCCACCCTAAAATAAAATATACACACATTTGGGTTCATCCACCCTAAAATAGGATACACAAATATTAAACTCATAATTTATGACATCATTAACAACTTTACCTTTATTTTACACACATCATTTATCATTGGGACCCCGAAGACAATCGGAGGCCTCATTTATCATTTAAATCTCTGCAGATAACCAGAGACATTATCACATGATATGTATAAGCCAGACGACTACATTCTTACTTTATTCACTACTTTATCAATTATTGTAATCTACTTTACCTACTTTAACGACTTTACCTTAAACTTTACAGACATTATTTATCATCAAGTCTCTGAAACCAACAAGAGATGTCATTTGTCATTATATCTCCGAGGGACAACCGGATACACCAATCGGTCATACGACCCTATCATCATATGCCAGACAACTCCAACTCTCAATATGAAGTCTTTGTAGAAAATCAGAGACATATTTATTCATCAAGTCTCTAAAGACAACTAGAGACAACATTTGGCTACATGCCTTTCATAAGTCACACGACTTTATCTCATTCTCAAACATATATATTACCATTTTATTCATTTATACATTTTTACACTTTAGTTTTATCTCTCACTTTAATGACGATTTTAACACAAGTTTCAGAAAAACAGTCTAAAGCAACAAAATACGCATCACAATGTGGAACTCTCTCTTAGCAGTGAACTGAGGCAAACTTGCTAAAGAGGAATATCAAACTCGCTAGCAAAGGTCAAGGATCTACTCTCGAACTCATTTCTTCCTACACACCATGAATACGTGAAATGTAGGTTATCCAATTCTTCTTTCATAAGCACTTATACATCTCAACTCAATTGACTCTTTTGATGATACTTTGACACTAAAAATCCTTTAGTGTCGCTATTCACAAACTCTTCCATACCTATATTTGTTGGTTAAGACAAAATTGTCTACTAAGGGCCTATTTGTCCATGCGATATGGTATCATGATATGCAATTGTGATTGTTTTATTTAAAATAACACTTTAGACTGGTTTAAGAGTCGCCACTTAATTTTAAAGTAAATTAAGAAAACAATTGTTTTCAAAAGACTAAAAAAGAAATCAAATGAAAACTTTAAAAGGGGTTTGGGGCTCTTATTAGGATTTCGGAAAGGATTTGAAAGCACCCGAAATGCCCGCTAATATGCGGTTATTCGGCAATTAATTATTGGGCTAAACAGTCTTAAAATAAGAGCATACATGACTAAGTTACGAAAATAAACAGTTTGAAACTTGAAATTATTTTTAAGGGAAAAGGAAATATTATAAGAGCATTTAATTAAGTGAAATATAATAAATATTCCAAAGGTCGATTTAAAAATGAGTTTGTTTTAATTTCAACTCAAAACGGCTTTCTTTTGGGGAGTTGGATTTTTAGAAGCTTAAGATTAATTTTAACAAATAAACATATAATAGTAGTTGAATAATAGGGAAATGAAGTTTGGGCCCAAGTCTGGATCTGTCCGACTGGGCCAGCACTTTGGGCCCGATTTTAGTTTTGGGTCTTTGGCCCATTTGCACCTGTCCTAATATGAACTAATTTTCCGCGGGGCTTTAGACCCACTTTTTGCATTTTAGTACCTGTCCTAATATCTAACACATAATAACAATTAAAAATGACAAGGAGGCTTAGGCTCAAAGTAACAAAATACAACTTTTAAAATGAAGAGTGGGCCTTTTAAGCCCCTTTTCTCATTTTTCATATACAAATCTGTATCGGCTCCGATTCCTGTTCATCAATTTTTGAGGGACCAATTCTTCGATTTTGCAGTGGGCTGACTCGAATAAAAGAAATTGGACCTCCATGGCGCAATAGAAAAATGCAAGGATAGAGTTCGTGAGGACTCGGACAGATTTCCCATGCATCATAAAGAAGGAAAAGCCAAGGGTTAATATGCAATCTAACCAAAAATGAGTAATAAAAGGAGTATGCCGAACTATACAAGAATGCATATACTAACTTCAAGAAAATTAATAAGCATAAGAGGACATCACGAAAATATGCCGGAAATTAGCGAATCTTATAAGAAATGACTAAGGAAAAAACCATGACTATTTCACACACAAATAGCAGATACAAATTATTAACTCCTAAGAAAAACAAACAAATGTTAAATTGACAACTTCTCAAACAAAAAAAATAAATAAATAAAAAATAACAACATTAAACCATACTGACAAGCTGGAATTTTTTTAATGCCCACCTATGCACGTAACAGTAAGCAAATTAGATGAGACCCACACTCAACATATGGAGGCCAATAAAATTCAATAACAACACTATCCGATACAATGGTCTACGAGATATTTTACCGCACATTACGAGAAAGTAACTAAGCATGAGCTAGCTTCATTGCTTTAAAGTGAAAGTCGCAAGGTAGCATAACTAAATCACTGGAAGTTAGAAAAAATCAATATACTATACCCATGAAGGATTAATTCCAAAGAAATCACGCTTTAAACGATCTTAAAGACTAAAAACTCCCAACAAAACTAAGACTTAGTAAATGAAAACAAGAAACTCCAATTTTTACCGACTCAACTTGTAATTATCGGCATTTTTTCAACTAAATTTTAATAGCATGAAAAGTACAAACTTGATTTAAACAAGTTGCAAAGACCATCTAGACATTAGCAAGAAGATAAATAAATAAATAAAAAATATAAAACCGAGCTATTGGAACCAGCACCCGACCATACCATATATATCAACCACATCTATCAGCTGATTTTTAGAAGAAGAAACATAAGTCTATATACATTACAATATAAAATAGTAGTAAAAGCAAACAAAGAGTCGGGAAGAAACAAATACTCACTTTAAAATAGGTTTGATGACAAAATCAGTTTTCTACAAAGACGAACAACATGAGAGCATAAAGTGGACTCAAACAAGACACAATACAATGAGTTGTCACATCCATTCGATCTCCATATTGAATAACTTTGAGATTTTTGCCTAACGCTCATAAATACGAAATGTCCGACGAATTTAACCCATTTGAAAAGCTATTAAAAAAACTCAAAGATGATAGGACAACCTCAACCGAATTTAAACTTTTATTTGACATTTGCAAGAGAGACTTAAAGATGCTGACCATAAAAACTCAAAAGATGCAGAGAGGAAAATAAAATAAAATAGACATAAAGGTCAAACCAACAACAACATACAATATTTCAGCCATCCTAACAAGTAGTGACTAACGAGCACAACATAATGACAAGGAAATAGACCCTGTACGTGAGACTTAAAGATGAGTAAACCTTTTAATCAAGGCATTCTAGGAATAAATCACTCACCGAGATACATTTCACGCTTCAGTTAACTAAAACACTAACTCATAGCACAAAGTTCTTCTATCAAACAAACGTTAACCAAAAGAAAAACGAGTAAAGATCAAAATGGAGTTTATCTTTTCGTGGGCAGCGAACTTGGGGTACGAACTAATTAAAGCTCTTCCACCACGAGCTTGAATTCAGCTGGAATGAGGAAGATTCGAGACAGCCAAAGAGGAAGAATTTCTCTCCAAAATTAAGAGCGGTGTTTTCTACTTCAGAATTCAAGACCCTTTCTTGATTAATAATTTTGTGATCTTAGAGGGTAAATATTTGGTGTTATGGTGATGTCTTGCCTCCAATTTTAACTTCTACTCTTTTTCACCAAGACTAAAAAAAAAAAGCCCCCCAGACTAAATGTAAAGATGAGCTTTTATACAAGAAAATTAGGGTAGAAAAGGGAGGGAAATCCGGGTGGAATTTTTGTCATTTGAAATTCGAAATCAAAATCCTTTCATCATTGAAGGGAGGCATACTTTTTCTGAAAATATTTACCCATTCCTGAAGAGGAAAGGGGGAAACGGATGTGCCTACTGCCTGCTGGAATCGTATGATTGTTATCGTTTTGTTGAGAGTGAAGACGATGGGCGCGTACAGGGCCTCTTCGGTATTGTATTGCACGCAGTCGCGTGCTGCTGCTACTGATGGTGAACGTTGGAAGCTCTGGGTTTTTTTTTACTGGATAAGAGAAAAGGGGTCGGGTAAGGGGAAAAGGCGAATTGGAGTGGGTTGGGTCAAGGTTGAGGAGAAGAAAGAGTTGGGCTGGATCTTTCTAAATTAGGGAAATAAAAAAAGGAATGGGTCTTCTGGAAACTAATATAGGCTGCTGAGAAATCTAAGTGAATGGCCCAACTTGGTCATTTTGTATAGCCAAATGAATTATTGATTTGACCAAATTGAATTTCACTAGTGAATTGGCTAAAACTTAGATAGAATGAATTAATACAATTAATTTATGAGCTTCTCAAACTTAACGAAATAAAATAATTAATTCGAATATAAACTAACCGATTTCAATAACTCAAAATCATAACTGTAAATTATACTAGACTAAATAAAATAAAATATTTACTAAAACAATGTAGAAATCCTTTGATACGGTTTTCAAATATTTATAAAATATATTAATTATATATAATTATATGAAATACATTTATTATTCAAAATACTATAAAAACTCGACTGAAATTACTTAAAACAGCCTTGAAACTATTTGAGTATTATAAAGCTAATTACTCTAAGTCGTTTGAAATCTAAGAAGCTCAAAAATTAATTATTATCAGGGAGGGTCAAAATTGGGTGTCAACGACTGTCCCTCATTTTACTCGGATTGATGCAAGAAATTTGAGGAAAATGAAATTGACTAATCCAATTTTGACCGACCGCATCTTCATCTTTAGGAAGAGGGATTTGGTAAAAACTTTAGGAATTATGGTTGAACCCCGAAGATGGGTTTCCTATAATATCTTAGGCTATATGAGAATTCGGGCCACTTGTAGTTCGATACGCTTGATTTCATGCACGATTTTGAAAGAATTCAAAAGCCATCCCGATATCGAATTATGACGGGACCGGAATGTTTGAGAATAAGATTTAAGAGTGGATGTTGGAACACAACCGAGTTTTCAACACTGGTCCCTCCTACATATCCCTCAACTCAAGGAATCAGGCTTCTTGTAGTTCGACTCTATTGGTTGAGAAGGAAATCTTTTATGCAAGAAAACCTTCAGTTGGAGGAGAGACAAAAATAAATCGAGTATGAAAAGGAGGCTTGCAACCTCTTAGCCATGAATGTGGCGCGCTTCACATCCATAATTAAGAACTTACACGAACATAATTTTTGAAGCTCTTGGTGCATTGTCACTTAGATTGGAAAGCTGCTTCCGGTAAAGACGAAAACTTCCGGATGCGAAACTGGAACTGATAAACCTAAAGAAAAACCCACATGCCTTCTGATAGGGGTATGGTTTGATTGTGGTGGAAGTCTCTCCTCTACTCACGTCTTAAGAGTTTGGCACTCCTCTTTGGACTATGTCCCAGTTCGCTGCTAAGGAAAAGTTCCACGTTGTGCCGCATCGTTTTTGATGTCGTCCGCACCTGTGGTTTGTTTAGAGAATTCATACTCTCGGATGCTCTCGACAAAGACTGAGATGAAACTCATTAGTATAAAAATGCAATTCAAATGGAGAGATAGTGTCTTTTACCGTGTTGACACTTAATCTCTCTCCTTGAACATTTGACGTCAACTTGATGTAAAGCAAATAAAGCTTGTGTCTCATATTTGCGATATAATCTTCAATGCACTTCTTCCTTTGATGTCAAAGCAATAAAATAAGCTGATGTAATATGTTGACGGTTCCCTTGATGTCGTTTTTGCAAAGAAAAATGATGCAATCGATGTTAATCTTCTTGTGATGGGTAAATCTTTTTTTCGCAATGCATAACTCTTTTTCCCGTGATGCATGAATCCTTTTCCCACGATGCATGAATCTCTTTCTCGTAATGCATGACCCTTTTCCCGAGAAGAATAAATTTCTCCCCGCAATGCATGACATTTTTCCCGTAATGCATGAATCTCTTCTCGCGATGCATGAATCTTGTCTTGCAATGCATCAATTCTTTCTTGCGATGCATGAATCTCTTTCCCGCGATGCATGAATCTCTTATCGCGATGCATGAATTCCTTTCCCGCGATGCATGAATCTTTTTCCCGCGATGCATGAATCTTTTCTTGCTATGCATGACTTTTTTCTCTTACTATGCGTGATTTCCTTCTCTTGCAATGCATGACTTTTTTTTATGATGATGCCTCTCTGATACCAAACGAAGATAATGCTTCACCGAGCAACATCAGTGATCTTCTGGGTATCTTTTGGATGGCGGTGTCGTCTTAATCGACAATATAAATAAAATGACCCTCGAAGTAGTGGTATCATCTTATTTGACAATACGATATAAATGACTCTCCAAATAGTGGTATCTTCTCAATCGACAATACGATATAAACAACCTTCAAGGTAAGAATATTATCACATCTGATAATGTAATGCGGATAAACGTCCTCCGGGTATCTTTAGTTGCTGGAAAACAAATAAAACTTCTTTCATCGAGGCTTTCATTTGTTCCATCTCTGAACATAGTTGCACGTTCATTATGGACTTCGCCTTATTGGGAATTGAATGGAATGATGTTATTCATATTCCAAAATCTTTGATATAAGCAGCATAAAATATTTCCTGCATCCCAAGGAATATTGTCAATTTTGGGGAGCTCCTTGCCCTTTTGACTTCTCCATATTCATTGAATGAAATAATATGCTGATTTTGTGGCAACCTATAGACCTGCATCCACAGAAAAATTGTCAGTTTAAAAATGAACTGATCTGTGTTGATCTCTTCGATGGTCTGCTCTTTGTCTTGCTATCTTCGGTTGATTTTTCTGATCTCCTGCTTCTTGATAGATAAGACAAAACATTTTTATGCAAAAATAATTAAAACATGAAAGAAAAGTTTTTAAGGAAAATAGATTTTCAAAAGTAATGTTTGGAAAAGGTCACTGTCAAGTGTCATGTCACGTCGGGCCTAATGAACGCCTTTGGAGTTGACGTCTCGAGGTCTATTCGATTATTTGTTGGAAAGTATTCAAAGTTGCTCTAAACTGCCGATGAACCTTATTGAAATTTTTGAGGTCATTCTCAAAAATTTCTGTCTCAGTCAACTGTCTTGGCGTATCTTTAACCATCGGTGAGCAAATCACGGAATTTTTGAGATCCTCTCAAAAATTCTGTCCAGTTGCAAATCTCCAAGTAACTTCAGTCTTGACTTTGTTGGAGAGATCTTCTTCTTGAGAATTTTTTAGTCCCTCTCAAAAATTCTGTCTCAATTTCTATTGTAAAGGAAAAATAGAAATCTTACGGGATATATAATCGAGCCGTTGTGGTGCCTATGTATCCCGTTGAGGCAGGAATCAGGTCAAACGTAGTTCCCCCTTCTCGAGGATTAACAAAAATAAAAAATTTACAAAGAAACCGACCAAGGCCAACATAGACCGCCTACGTATCTCATTCTTGAGAATTCAGGTCGAACGTAGTTCAAATACAAAGAAATATTAAAAGGGACGAAGGGGTGACCAAGGCCGACATAGGCCGCTACGTATCTCATTCTTGAGAATTCAGGTCAGACGTAGTTCATTACAAAGAAATATTAAAAGGGATAAAGGGGTGATCGAGGTCGACATAGGCCGCCTACGTATCTTATTCTTGAGAATTCAGGTCGGACGTAGTTCATTACAAGAGGTATAAAATGTATAAAGGAGTTACCAGCGAATAGAATGATTACAAGAAAGACAAAAATACAAACTGAAACTTTACACATAATATTTCTTGACAGCATCTGAATTGATCGGTTTTGGCCATTCGGTGCCGTCCATCTCCGACAGGACCAAAACACCTCCAGATAATACTTTACGAACCATGTAGGGTCCTTGCCAATTTGGTGCGAATTTCCCTTTGTACTCATCCTGATGAGGGAAAATGCATTTAAGGACCAGCTGGCCGATTTCAAATATTCTGGCTCTTACTTTCTTGTGGAAAGCACGAATCATTCTTTGTCGATACAGTTGTCCATGACAAACAACGACCATTCTCTTCTCATCAATCAATGTTAACTGATCAATCCGCTTGCGAATCCATTCAGTATCACTCAATTCAGCTTCTTGGATGATTCTCAATGAAGGTATTTCAACTTCTGCAGGTATAACTGCCTCTGTTCCATATACTATCAAATATGGAGTAGCTCTAACTGATGTTCTGACAGTCGTTCGATAACCCAACAAAGCATACGACAACATCTCATGCCAACATCTGCGATTATCAATCATTTTCCTCAAAATCTTCTTGATGTTCTTATTGGTGGCTTCTACAGCTCCATTCATTTGGGGGCGATAAGTGGTTGAGTTCCAGTGAGTAATCTTGAATTGTTCACATATCTCTCTCATCAAGTGACTGTTGAGATTTGCTCCATTATCAGTAATGATAGATTCTGGTACTCCAAATCTACATATCAAGTTGTTGCGAACAAAATCAGCTACAACCTTTTTTGTCACCGACTTATACGAAGCCGCTTCCACCCACTTGGTGAAGTAGTCAATGGCAACCAAAATGAATCTGTGTCCATTAGAGGCGGCTGGCTCTATTGGACCAATGACATCCATGCCCCAGGCTACAAACGGCCAAGGTGAACTCATAGCATTAAGTTCATGAGGCGGCACTCGAATTAAATCACCATGCACCAGACATTTATGACACTTCTGCACAAACTTGCAACAGTCATACTCCATAGTCATCCAAAAATAACCGGCTCGGAGGATCTTTCTTGCCAAAGTGATCCCATTCATGTGAGTACCACAAACTCCGGCATGTATTTGTTCCAGAAGCTTTGCAGCTTCACTAGCATCAACACATCTGAGAAGACCTAAATCTGGAGTCCCCCTATAAAGGATTTCCCCACTTGCAAAGAAATTGAGGGTCATACAGCGTATCAACTTCTTCTGATTGAACGTCGCATTCTCAGGATAAATTTCGGTATCTAAGTACTTCTTGATGTCAAGATATCAAGGTAAACCATCTGGTTCCGCTTCAACATGTGAACAATGGACAAACTGTTCTTTTATCTCTATATCCACTGGATCAATGTAACTCGTATCTGGATGCTTGATCATTGAGGCAATGGTGTCTGAACTCAATCTTGTGGAATCTTTTGCACAAATTCTATATATACTGTACGTACGGTGTGATATTTGGATTCTTCACAACCCATTCTCCTTGGACCTGATGAATCAGCAAATCTGAATCTACAATAACTAGCAACTTGTGAATAATCATGTCGATGACCATCTTTAAACCGAGGATGCAAGCTTCATACTCAGCCATGTTGTTCGTGCAATTAAATCGTAGTTTAGCTGCCATAGGATAATGCTGACCAGATTCTGACACTAAGAACGCTCCGATACCTCCCCCTTGGTGATTTGCCGCTCCATCAAAGAATACTCTCCAACCAGGGTAGGCTTCAGAAATATCTTCTCCCACAAATGAAACTTCCTCATCGGGAAAATAAGTCTTGAGCGGCTCATACTCCTCATCAAATGGATTCTCCACAAGATGATCAGCTAAGGCTTGTGCTTTTATTGCCTTTTGAGTCACATACACAATGTCAAACTCCCTCAAAAGCATTTGCCATTTAGCCAACTTCCCGGTCGACATTGCTTTCTGGAAAATGTACTTCAATGGGTCCATCCTAGTAATAAGGTATGTGGTATAAGAAGACAAATAATTTCTTAACTTCTGAGCAATCCAAGTCAAAGCACAACATGTCCTCTCCAACAGAGTGTAATGAGCCTCATAGGGAGTGAATTTTTTGCTCAAGTAATAGATGGCTCGCTCTTTCTTCCCTGTTTCATCATGTTGACCAAGCACGTATCCCAATGCATTATCTGAGACCGACAAATATAGCAATAACGGACTCCTTTCTCGTGGAGGGACCAACACCGGTGGATTGGACAAATAGTTCTTGATGGCATCAAAATCAATTTGACATTCTCTGGTCCACTTGGTCGAGGCATTTGTTTTCAATAACTTAAAGATGGGCTCACACACCACGGTGGATTGAGCTATGAACCGGCTTATGTAGTTCAACATTCCCAAAAAACTCATCACCTTTTTCTTGGTCTTTGGAGGAGGTAATTCTTGGATCGCCTTGATCTTGGAAGGGTCAAGCTCAATGCCTCTCCTGCTGACTATAAATCCCAACAACTTGCCAGCTGGCACTCCAAAAGCACATTTGGCGGCATTTAACTTCAAATTGTATCGGCGTAGATGATAAAAGAATTTCCTCAAGTGAGTCAAGTGATCCGAACTCTCGCGGGACTTTATTATGACATCATCTACATTCACCTCGATCTCTTTGTGAATCATATCATAAAAGATAGTCATCATTTCCCTCATGTAAGTAGCACCAGCATTCTTGAGACCAAAAGGCATCACTCGATAATGATATACACCCAAGGCGTGATGAAAGCTGTATTTTCTGCATCTTTTTCATCCATCAGGATCTGGTGATAACCTGCATAACAATCCACAAACGACTGCATCTCATGCTTAGCACAGTTATCAATGAGGATGTGAATGTTTGGCAATGGAAAATTATCTTTCGGGCTAGCTTTGTTGAGATCTCTGTAGTCAACACAAATGCTGATTTTTTCTGTCTTTCTTGGCAATCGGAACAACATTAGCTAACCAAGTCGGATACTGCGTCACTTCCACTACTTAGGACTCGATTTTCTTTGTAATCTCTTCTTTGATCTTTAAACTCAACTCAGGCTTGACTTCCGAGTCTTTTGTTTTACTGGACTAAAATCTGGATTGATCGGCAACTTGTGGGACACCATATTCATACTCAGCCCTGACATATCTCTGTAAGACCAGGAAAATACATCAATGTATTCTCTAAGAAAATGAACTAGGTCCCTTCTTTGAGTTTCGGTCAAATGGACACTAATTCTGACTTCTCTGACACACTCCTCATCTCCGAGATTCACAGTCTCGGTTTCTTCCAAATTCGGCTTGTGTTGATTCTCAAATTGTCGAAATTCTTCGGCAACATGTTTAGGTACCTCATTTTATTCTCTGTATTCCTCGCATTCATCATCACCTGCCTCATTTTGTTCACTCGGTTCATGACATGACATGACATTGGCAGGTTTTAAATTATTATTACTGAAATCATAAACAGATAAAGTTAGAAAAGTAAAATATAAACAGATAAATAAACAATTTTTTGATAAAAGAGGCTTTCATTTAAATTGAAAAAACAAGCACAAACTTTAGCCATGGTCGAGGGCCATTCTGCTTTTTTAAACATCACAAGGGAATTTAAAAACTTCAAACAAATAAAAATGCATAAAGGGTGGGTCTCGGGCCTCTTTCAGACTACCACCGATTTTAAAATAAACAAAGACACATGTCTTTTCTACCCAGATGAGCGGGAAATCAAGAGTGGTGTGGAGGTCCAGTTCTGTAATTGCACCTCAGGTTCTGCATCACGGATGCCTGATGTCTCAGCTTCTTCCTCGATGACTGCATCAATCTCCTCAAAAAGGCCCCAGATTCCTTCCCCGAGACCACCATCGTTGACATTTTCTCGTATAAAAAATGACTGGTACAGATGAGGAATTGGCCTGGCCAATGATTGATCAACATTTTTATTCGTCATCTCTGCTTCGTCACCTGTTGGGACATATCCCAAACCAAACTTTGCTCCTCTGGCGGGAACTTGAATAGGCTCGACAATTCCTTGGAAATGCTTCCCTAACCCGAAACCTGGTTTGAAACCATTCTGGAGCATGACAGTAGCAATCATCTTGTACACGGTAGGCATATGAGGTTGCGGAGCCAAATTATCACCAGTGGCTTTTACCAGCTCCACCGTGTAGAAATCACAACTTCGGGAAACCTCGTGGACGATCGGCGCATACCCATCGGAGTGACTCCCCTCACTATGAATGACCAATTTCTAGTCCTTCCAAACAAATTTTATCAGTTGGTGAAGGGTAGACGGCACAGCCCCAGCCATATGGATAAATGGTCTTCCCAGAAGCAGGTTGTAACTAGTGTTGATATCCAACACCTAGAACTCCACGTTAAACTCTGCAGGACCCATCTGAATTCCCAAGTTTACTGCCCCTATCGTGTCTCTCTACACTCCATCGAAAGCTCTCACATTGACTTGGTTTTGTTGAACCTTTCCCAAGTCGAATTTCAGCTGCTTGAGAGTCGAAAGTGGGTAGATATTGAGACCGGACCCATCGTCGACCAAAACACGATTTACAACTTTGTCCCGGTATTTGATGGTGAAGTGCAGATCTTTGTTGTGCATCCTACCTTCAGAGGGCAACTCATCGTCACAAAAACTAATTCGGTGTCCTCAATGACCTGATTTATCATGGCTTCTATATTGTCGCTATTAGTGCCCACGGGTACGTAAGTGTCATCCAAATCCCTCATCAGAGCCTGCCTATGCAACTGCGAACTCATCAATAAAGCCCACACAGAGATCTGAGCCGGCGTCTTCTCCAAATGCTTCACAATTGAATAGTCTTTCGGCTGCATTTTTCTCCAGAACTCCTCAGCCTCGGCTTCACTGATCGGCCTTTTTGTTTGGTCCCTCTTCTGCCCTCCTTGAACCAACTCTTCCGGAGTGTAGCACCTACCTGATCTGGTCATAGCCTGGGTAACAGCCATTTCAATCTCACACTTTGGTCGGGAAAGAGTTTCTCGCGGCACCGAGGCAACAGCCTTTTCGGGTGCCAGAATCACAAACCCTTTCTTCTCTCTAATGCTCAACGAAGCTACAGCCCTTTCCAGTTCATCAGGAGCGATCAAAAATATTGCCTTTTTCAGACACCAATCATCATCTGTCTCTATCATATTGATAGTGACGCCTCCATGATTCAGCAAAGGATTACTATTGACATTGGGCGCGACCGTCTGAAGAGAGACCACGTTCTGGTCAATCAGGTCTTGGATTTTATGCTTCAGGTTGATACAGTCCTCGGTATCATGTCCAACACTGTTGGAGTGATATGCGCACCTCTGATCAGGTCTGTAAAACTTTGAGCTAGTATCAACCGGCTTGGGCTCCACTGGATGAATATATCCTGCCGCAGTTAATCGCTCGAACAGTTTTGTCCGGCTTTCAATAAGCGGAGTGAAAATTCTGGTAGGCTTCTTCTCAAATCTAGGACGGGGGGGGGGGATCATAATTGCCTTGTTGCGGAGAAGGTATTTGACGATAATTTGGAGCATTTGGACGGGGGGCATGATATCTGGGATATGAGTTGGTTTGATAATTTGGTTGTGGGGCTTGGTAGTTCAGGGGGTATTTTGGTAAAGTGGAGTTGGGTTTTGGTACATTGGGGGAGGAGTTTGGTAATTTATCTGCACATGGCATAGTTGGGGGCGACGCTCCGGTAGTGATGAGGTGGAGTTTGGTAAACTGGAGGGGGAGTTTGGTAGATAGTAGGGGGAGTTTGGTAGTTAGGAGGGGGAGTATTTTGATAACTGGAAGGAGGGGTATTTTGATAACTGG
>JAJOOH010014816.1:0-11972 GCA_029582605.1 Solanum gracilifrons | reverse complement strand
GCTTTTAAGGTTGAGTTAGGTTCAAGGTCCATGTCTTCAATGGTAAATAACCAATATAACTAGATTTAGCACCAATTTTTTCTTGATTCAACTTAGAAACTGTTCCCTGTTGAAAACATTAACAAAGATATCATAGAATTTTGTTGAGTATGGTATAGGAAAGAATAAGTTTCAAAAATAAAGGTTTAGGCATAACTATGAGTTTTCAGTTGAAAAAAATGTGCAATTAGTTTTACAAGATGCGCATTTTGTCCATTTGGCTAATTTGTCGTTTTCTGTTAGAATGACACGGGCACCTTCCCTTTTTGAAGATTCCTGAAGTAGTTCACGGACCATTCTTTAAAAATTTTCTACCCTAATTCAGTAATTTACCCTAGTTTTGTGTCAATTTGTCTTCCTTGTGAATCACTCATGAATTAGTTCGATCTGTTATTGTTTTTCCTTTAAATTTGTTAGTTGTAACAACAGGATTTTTTTTTCTTTGAGCTTCCCCTCCTTAAATTTCTCTTTTAAATTTGTTTGTTAAGTTGTTTCTGTCAATTTTAGTTATCTTTTGGTTCTTACCTGCCTATGGTGATTGTTTAGAGAGGACTTATACTACACCAACAAAGTGGATGAGGGGCAAAGGACGTGTGACAATCCAATTTGGCTGTTGTTACAACTATGCACCAGTAAGCATTTTACAATCTTATCTTTTATCCCTCCTTCTCCACACAGAACCGAGTGCCTTAAATTTTGTGTTATTATTAGGTGACAATTCTGTAACAAAGACCCCTCCTCCAAATCCCCAGTTCAGTTGACAACCTTCTTCTGTGATAGGGATGTGGCATATGGGTTAATCACAGATGGCATAATGACTGAATTTTCTTTATGGCAGGATAAGAGTGGCAATCCCCCAGGGATCCTCAAAAGTGGAACTGTTGATCCATTGCCTGATCTTTTGAAGGTCATGATTAGAAGGCTTGTAAGGTGGCATGTGATGCCTTCAACCTGTGTTCCAGACAGCTGTATTATCAACATTTACGAAGAAGGCGATTGCATACCACCACATATTGACAACCATGATTTTGTGCGCCCATTTTGTACTGTTTCATTCCTTAGCGAGTGCAACATTGTGTTCGGATCCAACTTGAAAATAGTGGGTCCTGGTGAATTTGCTGGTGCGATTGCAATACCGTTGCCAGTGGGGTAAGTGAGCGTGTTCGTCTTATCATAAGTTGTGAAATTAGGAAGATTGATCATTAATGACATTACATTACAGATCTGTACTTGTCTTGAATGGAAATGGAGCTGATGTAGCTAAACACTGTGTGCCAGCTGTGCCTACTAAGAGGTACAAACTGAATGTTCAGAAGTCTTTAGCTAGTCATAGATAAATCTTCTGTTCCGTTGTGTAACATGCTAACATCTTGCTAATCCTTACCTCACATAGGATTTCAATCACATTTAGAAGAATGGATGAATCTAAAAGGCCAACTGGATATGTTCCCGAGCATGATTTACAAGGGTTGCAGCCCTTATCATATGAAGCAGACTCACAAAAGAAATCAAGCTCCTCTAGGCCAAGGTTTTCCGCAAGAAAACAGTCAGTGAGACAAGAAGAGGAGAGCATGGAAAGAGTAAAGATGCCAATGAGAAGGCATTCGGAGCCCCGTTATCCAGGTCGATATCGACGAGGACCTGCAAACAGGCAGTGGTATGGGGCGAATACGGAAAATTGAAGGCACATTCTGACTTGTGTATATTGATCAATCGTCATCTGCTAAAATTATCAACGTTGTTGGTATTTGGGTCCCCTCTCCTCTCCTTCTCGAGTTGGTGAAGCATTAAAATTGTTGGAGATTGCTTGTTTGCTACTCCATTTGATGGTTATCTTCTAATATAGAAGCTTAATCCTGCTGCTCTTTGATCTGCATTCGCAATATCGCAAACCAAGGAGGAAACATTCAAGTTATAATGTGGAGAAGAGTGATGGTGTGATCTAGAGATGGGCAGGTATGCTTGTAGCTCTGATGTAATATGTGTGGTCTTCCAATTTGCGGTGGGTTGTAATGACGTGAGGCAGCTATCAAATAATTAATCGTCAGCTTGGATAAACTCTGCTGAATTGGACTGGCGCTACCTCAATAATACTCCTCTTGAGGAATGCCCATCCGTGTTACCTGATTGTGTATTTTTGAAGCTTACACGGTGTATAATTCATGTCATTGGTTACACATTTATTTGCCCAGAAACTTTGGTGCTTATTGCTTTCTCCTAAGGGTCGTATTGTTAATGTATTGGACTTGAAAACATTGAGAGCTAAGTTTTCTTATCTGAGAGTTTTTTTTTTTTTTCTACTTGTTGGCTCCAAGTTTCCCATGGAATATTTACGACTACTTGTGATACTTGTAAATAGGAGAAAGAGGGATTTTCCAGAGATGAAATAATTAATCAAATGTCATTTGTCAACTATTGTTGTGACTTGTAATACTCTTTCTATATTTTCTAAAATATGTTTGTTTTATTTCAAGAAAGTTATTTTTATGTCTAAATTCACACTGAGTCAAACCAAACAACTTTAAAATAGGAATGAATAAATTCACAGGCGAAGCCAGGGTTAGGAGTTTGGGGGTTCTAAATTTTAGGACAGAAGAGAAAAAACTTCTTTTAAAAAGGAAAAGATAAACTTTTGTTGATAGTGAGGTTCGAGAACCCACAAACTAGTGTGATGCACTTTCTTACCACTAAGCTGACAATCAATTTTGTTATATATATATATTTGTTTAATTTTCTAATACAAATACATGGTCTAAAAAGAGCTAGTGTATTCGCCCGAACACCCACGAACCCCCACCTAGCGCCGCCTCTAGAAATAATACTCAACAATGTCACCAAATATATAACAAGGTTGAAACGCCCATTTGTATAGACAACTTGGTTATGGCACGTTCATTTTTATTTCACCACAAAACATCTCACCAAAAAATGATTAACATATAATGAGTCAGGTAAACATGATTAATATTCTTATTTTAAAATTTTTATATTTATTTTGAATCTCAATTCCAAACTGCTTTCTAATGTAATTGTAAGTAAAATTATGATATGAGCCACAAATCTATCTAAAGACCAGTACAAACAGAAGTGCATCCCATCAGGCTAGGTAAAAGATTCTCTCTCATTAGTTACATGATTTGTACGTACATGTAATCCTTTATATGTAAAAAAAAATATTATAATCCTTCATTTTCATCTTTTGTTATTATCAATTTATTCATTCTTTACATCGATCGATCAATACGTAAGTTGTCAATTGAAAAAAATAACAGCAGCTTGGAAAAGAAAGATGAGACATCATCATACTTCAACTACTGGTTCCAATATATCTGTCTGGTAATCATAAGCAGTTTTGCATTATATGCATACACAAAAAGTTTGGAGTACCAAATGAAGATGAGAAATTTAAAAGAAGATCCCTTTTCCGACCAAATATGTTTACTTACATTCTGCTTTGGGTCACTAAGTATAGCCATTATTACTTGGCCTAGTATGGTAAATCGAACAAATCCCCCACTTAATAGTCTTCTAGATAGAACAATGTTTCTCACTCTAGACATTTTTCTTTTGCTTTTTCTTGTTTTTTCCTTGGTGTATGTCTTTTGCTCGGTTCTTATTCATGACATCAATTGAACAACAACGTCATAAATTGATGCTTTAATTTTATTTGTTGATTCTTGAAAATTTGTTTTAGATATACAAAAATTGAGTATTGAAACATGCCTTTTTATGAATTTCAAATGAGACGATTCCGTTATATATAATTCTTGGACTAGATCTTTTGTTGTTTTATTCATTAGTCCCGTTTGGCAATGCGATATGAAATCATGATATGATATAATGAGATGAAGTTGAAGTTTTGTTTGGACATGCGATATGAAATTTTTGTGTCGTATATTTTCTCATTAACATAAGAATCTCATAAGTTGTAAAACTATTAAAATAACCACAATTGTTTATTCAATCTTATCAAATAAATAAAAATTTATAAAATCGCATAATAAATTATTACAAAGCTATTTGTTCTCCACTTAATTAACTGTTTCATCTAACTTTAAATGATCAAATTTTAATTCAATAAAAAATAATTGAACATAAATCGTAGTGTACTAGTCTTTAATATAATCATCTCACATAGTACGGACAATTTTCTCACGTTAAACTTGCATTTCTCGATCATATGACCGAGAAGACAACCAACATTGTTACTTTGAGCCATTTTTTGGTCAATATCATTCGCAACTATATTTTCATGCTCATAGACCATAAATAGTTGATCACTCCTATGGTATTCTCACTAATAATTATGTAGCATTGTACAAGTTATGACAATTTCCACTTGTGTGTCAATATCATATGGTTCATGCCTTGTTTCACTTGTGTGCAATTACACATTTTCAGTATATTAATTTCGTGCTAAAATCAAACATATTGAAAGTAGTGATTATCAAACATACATCACCAATTTTGTTCTTTTTTCATATTAAATTGCTTTAAACATTTTCATATGTAGGAGAAAGAGAAGTTTTTTATTATGGAAAACTAAAAAAGTATTACTCTCTCCATTCTTATTTATATTCACCAAAGCAATTCCTACTTTATCATTTATATTCACCAAATTTAGAGCAATAATAAATTTTATATTGGTGAGAATAATAAATTTTAAAAAGTAATTATGTGATTATTAATTTTAGGCCTAATCCATCGGTGATCCCCTAAAGTTGGCAACATGTTTCACTTAGACACCTTAACTGAACGATATTCATTTTAGACACCTTATGTGAAATTTCATTATGTCATTTTGACACTTTTTGCTTACATGACATAGTGAGTGTGATACAGTCATTCATTGATGCGTGAAATTGTTCTTTAGTCAATTTTTAATTAGTTTTTTCTTCTTCTTTCTTCTTCCTTTTGCCTAAGTTAAATTTCATTACATTGTAAATGAAGATTTCAGCAAAATGGAGTGAATTTTTTTAAACTAAGCTAAAAAAAATCTTTGAACTGACAAAAATCTTTCATAATTTACTAGGCAAAATTGTAAAGATTTTTTTTTCAATGGTGCACAAAATCAGGAGGGGGATTTTTTTTTGGAGGGTGGGGGGCGACTTTATACGTTATTCGCAAAGTAACACACACATTTTATTTTTTTGCTGATACTAAAAAAAAGTGTTAAAATAACATAACAAAACCATATATAAGGTGTCTAAAATGAACATTGTTTAGTTGAGGTGTCTAAGTAAAACACGTTACCAACTTTAGGAGGTCACCGATGAATTAGGCCAAAAGAACGACTTGACCCAATAGAAACAGGCATACATGCCCAAAGTAGAGACATGATTTCTTCGACAAAGGAACCTTCTACTAAAAATAACTTGGATGCATGTATACATATGATTATCAGGCATATAACCTGGAACTTGTAGTAGTACGATGTCTCATCTTTCTTTGCTAAACTATTATTGTTTTTTTCAATTGACATTTTATACTGTATGCACCGATAATGTGAATTGTACATGAAAAATGAATGATGAAATAGAGATCAAAATGTAGAATTAATGTATTTATCTGTCACATCGAGGATCATCAAATATATGAAAGAGATCTTTTAATATCCATATATATACACATATAAAAGATATATATAATTAGAAGAAAGTCGTTCTGTCAATATCCAAAAAATAAATCAGTTATAATAATTAATAGAGACCAAAAAATAAAATTGGAAATATAATTTTTTTTTTATCAAGTTCTAGGACTCATGTCCTAATAGTCATGTGCATGTAATACCGTAAAAGTGTATTTTATAACAATAGATTAGTGATTTGAACGGCATGTAATTAAGTTGAGCCACATGCTTACCTAAAGACCAGTACAAACTAAATTAGTGCATTCAATCTAAAAGATTTGAGTGAAATTATTTACTAACCCTATATATATTTTCATTAATTTATTCATTCTTCACATCAATTGCAATTATGTCAATTGAAAAGAACAACAGCAACAGCAACTTGGCAAAGAAAAATGATTAAAATTATTATTTAATTTACGTGTTGTTTAAATCTTAATATGATTCGCAAGAGGAGTCAGGAACACGTGTGGGTACTAACCTGCAACTACAATAGCTTTTGATATACATCATTAATATATTAATTACTCTTCATTTGTTTTAATTATGTATTGCGTTGGATATTTATTATTTGGTTAAATACGAATAGATTTTTAGGCACTCAATTCTTCTAAATAAGATATTCTGTTGGCTTAATCAGCATAAAGAGTTTTTTTTTTAATTTTATCAGCATAAAGATTAAAGAGTTGAATTCTTGTTTTATCTTAATAAATAGAAAGTGATCGAGAAAAGAAGATAACATAACTTTTAAAACAAGGTAAAAGGATCAAAAATATCCCTCGACTTCATTTATTAGTCGATTTTACTCTTATCGTTAAAATAAAGTTATTTATACCCTCGCCATCTACAAACTTGTCACATGTACCCCTCAATTGGATGGAAAATTCTAAATCAACAAAACTAACCCAATTTTAATTAAATTACCCTTTTTTTTTAATCTGAATCCGACCCACTAAACCAAATAAAAATTTACCAAATTAAATCCCAAGTATATTATTCATTGTATATTTCATGATCTCAATGACTTGCAAGAATCATTGAGGAATTGGAACACAAAATTATTATGTGAAGGAGAAAAAGAAGCAAGGCTAAAGGCATTACAAAAGAAGAAAATAATCGCTTCTAAACAAGTTACCAATATGGATGCATGTATAGTATACATATGATTACTAGACACATAACCTGGAACCTATAGTAGTACCATCTCTCATCTTTCTTTAATAAGTTATTGCTATTTTTTTTTCAATTGACATTTTATACTGCATGCGCCGATGTGAATTGTACGTGAAGAATGAATGATGAAATAGAGATAAAAATAATGTATTAGGATTGTCTTTATATGTCACATTGAGGATGACATATATATACTTTTATGATCAAATATATGAGAAAGATCTTAAAAAATGGACTTGTCTATATTTACAGAATGAAACACATATAAAAGAAATATATAAACTAGAGGAAAATCATTTTGTCAGTGATATATGGAAGATGGAAGAAAAAAAAAAGGGTCAGTTATAATAATTAACAAAGACCAAAAAATAAAATTGGAAATAGAAAATATTTTATCAAGTTCTAGTGTCCTAATATGACAATCGATTCGTAAATTACGTAAAAATAAAAGGAGAATTTCAACACCTTTGACTATGTAAATTGCAATTAGAGGAACAATTTAGTTTGAAGAAGTATTTTAAACCATGTATAGAGATTTTGAAGGAGTCTTTTATTAGCTAGGTGTTATTCCGTTAGTTAGGTCACTTTTTTATTTTTTAATCATCTACCCTCATTTCATTGTCTACATAAAATTCTTATTAATTTTGTTCATATACAACAAAATTCTAACCACATCAGTTATAAAAAAAAATGTCATCGATTGAAAACTGTTTGCCAAAAGAAGAAGAACCTAAGTGGCAAATAGATAAGTCCATGTTAGCATTCCAAACAATTTGTCTAACAATTGTAGCATGTCTTTCTTTACGTGTGGCAGAAATTGCTATGAAAAAATCAGAAGATTTTCAATTTTCTGATCACAAACGAATACTTGGAGCAAGTTTACTTTTTATAGCTACAACAATTACTTGTTTACTTCTTATGATTAACATTGTTATTTATATTTCTCCTTCTGACAAAACGCTAATTATATTTAGAGCAGGATTAATTGCTGTAGCTATTACTTGTTTTCCACTTATGATTGCAGTTATTATATATGTACTTATACATTCCATTTCTCTTACCAAAAAAACCTTTCTGCCCTTTGTTGTTGCTTCTCCACAGACTCAGCCACTTATGCAACCATAGATTAATGCCTTCATGATCTGATCAACGTTTTTCGTAAAAAATAAAATAAAATTGGGGGCGAGGATTATAATATGGGAAAGCGAACCCTCAGTAATAAGGCAGGAGTTCAAGTAGCCAACCACTAAGCTACTAAGATTCTCCTGATCAACGACTTTTCTATAGCCTTTCTTTTTTTTTTGGTAAGATAATAAAATTGCATTGATGTGAATTTTGGTGTTGGAGTTTTGATTATTTAATATATAAGCCCTACAATTAAGTTCTATGATTCTATCAATATTTTTGTTAGAGTAACTTTATCTATTAGACCTAAAATAAGGAATTCAATTAGATTCGCCAATTCTTTGTGGCTATTTGGATAATTAATAATTATCAATAAAAAATGAAAAAAACTACACAACACAGCAAACATGTATATGTATTTAGAATGGCTAGCAACAGTTTAAATTTTTTATTATATGTGGATATGCTTTATAATATTAAATAGCAAATTTTCAGTTATACATGAATATCTCAATTATAGGCACATTAAACAGACCTTCTTTTTTTTTGGCTCTAATTCTCCCTTATAAACTCTCTCTCTAATCCCTAAATCAATGAGATTTTTCTCAATCTCTTTACATATCACAATCAATTGCAAGTTTTTACCTCTAAATCAAGTTTCCTCTTCATCACGTAACTACAAATACATATCAATGTTTGGTTACATTTTTTTAAATTATTGTATTTGCTCCATCTGATTTTTCCATTGAAGCTTGTGTTTGCTATTATAGATAATACTACGAAGAGGGTTACACACTTTTATGTTAAAAGTTTAGATGAAAGACCGTCTTTTGACTTGTGTATCACTCAACAACAAGGTGAAGTTGAAGGCCCAATTGTTGCAATGACAATCGAAATTGTGTATGCAAGATAAGGGGCAAAACCTGTCATGAGAAAACAAGGTGTTTAACCTTCGAAATTTTCAAAAGAACAAAGAAATTTAGAAAAGTCAATGATGTTGCTTTCGATAGTAAAGAAAAAAACGTCGATGAAGATTTAGAGGAATCAAAAGAACAAGTCTTGTGTCGTTCTTATTAATGTATTTGTGTTCATTTTTCCTTCTCTTTTTTTTTGACACAATGTGTATTATACATCTTGAATATAGGTATTTGATTGAGAAATTCTTGATTCATTTTTATACTTTAATGTAGTGTATCAAATTGTATGCACATATTAGATGTATCAATGTTCATCCATATACTTGTGCCTTTCTTACTATACTTATTCATCAATAAGTTGGAATCAACACTCTTTGTTTATACTTGTCGTATTGTGTTGTATTTCATATGATAAATGTACAAGTCTTTGACACAATCTATATTTTGATTAATAATTGTATTCAGAATTATCAATCCGTCAAAAATTCATACAAGTTATGATTTGATTAGTAATTATATTACTATGTATTCATGCATCATTCCTTCAAATAGATACAATGTATGTTTCACTAGTAACTGTACTTATTATAATGTATTCAATAATATTTAAGAATTCTTTGTTTTTACGTTTGAATGAGTATTTTTGAGATGCTAATTTAAATATGGAAATGGAAGCGTGCGGGGTGTATGGCCGTAATTTTAGTAATTATCATTTTAAAAAAAACACCATAATTTCAGCAATTACCATTAAAAAAAAAATACTCTGCCTTAAAGAAAATCTGTATTATATTTATAGTATACAACCAACAAAACACCATGAATACATTATAGAGAGGTGTAAAACAATTTGCAAAAGTATGATTTTTTAATTAGGTGTAAGGAATAAAATTGCATGACTCATTTCAACATGAATGGAATAAATAATAGTGCTTAGTGATCAAACTCTTAACACTAAAATTGACATCAATTCGATTTATTATTACAAAAGAAAAACAGTTGAGATGATCAATTTATGGCTGAGTTTTTGGATAAGAAGCCAAATGCAGAGAGGTCTCCTTGGTATGAGATTTTAAATTACGTGAAATGAAAAATATTGAAATCATGACCAAAATATAGCTAAAAGTCATAAATATAATAAGTAAACTTGCTTTAACTAGAACTATTTTTTGTTCAAATCGAAAACTATAAACAAAAATGTTAACCATAAGATGCAAACAAGTAATGGCTGTAACAATAAAAAGAAAACTTGTTGCAAGCATTTGTCTTTGATTGGAAATTACTGAATTATTTTCTGATATTTTCATAACAATTTCTGCAGCACATAAAGAAACGCATGCTACAATTGTTAGACAAATAGTCTGGAATACTAGTGAGGCCTTATCCATTTGCCACTTAGGTTTTTCTTCTTTTGACAAACATTTATCAATCGATGACATGTTCTCTTCTAAGTTTTTTGACAATGTGCTTATAAGTTAAGGGAAGTAGAGACAATAAAATGAGTGTGTACGATTATATAATTCAAAAAATAATAAGATAACGTAACTAACGATATAGAACCTAACTAATAAAGACTCTTTCAAAATATCCGTACATCTCTTAAAACATTATAGCGAAATGTGTGAATATATTTCAATTTACATAGTCAAAGGCGATGAGTTTCTCCTTTTATTTTGCGCATCTTACTGATCGATTGTTAGAATTTTGTAACAGGAAAAATTAGACATGAGGTAATGCATGGCCATCAAGATATTACTTGATAAAAAAAAAATTGTACTAATTTTTATTTTTGATCTCTAATATGACTGAGTTTTTTTTGGCCGTATTGATCGAGTTATATATTTTTTTATATGTGTTTCATTCGATAAATATGAATAGTTCATATGTCATTGAAGACTAGATTGATTTTTTGTTTGGGAATATTTTTTCTCTTGGTACAATTTTGTGGATAGTTATAAGTTTAGGTTTACTTCATGTTCTGTTGTTTAAGATTTTTGAGAATAAATACTAAACATCAAAATAATTGTAACAATGAGAGTCAAATATCCTCAAATAATAACAAGAATTATTATACCTTACACCGAATCTGTTTTGCGCAATTTATATCTTTCTAATTGTATTATTTTACTTTTATGCTACTAGTGAGACAACTTAGCTATTAATTATTAATATTGAGATTCTCTTTAATGTTTAATTAAATAAAATTATTCGAAATCTTTTAATCAAAACAAAATAAACACTAACAAATTTAAACCCTTATCTCGGTTTGATTCGATTTCAAATCTGCATTAGACATCTTTAGGATAAAAGCGCCAATTTTTTGGAACTTAAGTAATCAAACCTTTTCTTCTCATACGTTTACCAATGAAACACCAACTCATTTATAATAATAATAAAAAAAAAAAGTTCTTTAAGAAAATTAAAAAAAAAATTAGTCAAATATTCAGTGAGCGGATTAAATTGAATTTGGACAAATTATTATGAGTAAAATTACTATGAAACAGACAAACATTAAATAACAAATTTAAGACTTAAGCACTCAAAGGAAGAGTCATCGGGTGACATCACCCGTTAGGTAGTGAATTAACTAGGGAATGATTTTGGGTGTCAAATCCTGAGAACAATTTACCTTATAAAAGAAGGTGAGTCTACATGTTGTAGGTAGGGGTGTTCATGGTTTGGATAAAAACCGATCCAAACCAAAAAACTAAATCAAACCGATTAAATGAACCGATTTAATTTAGGTTTTGGTTTGGTTTGGTTTTAGATTGTTAAGAACCGATAGTATTTGGTTTGATTATGGTTTTGTTCGAAAAAAATCGAAGAAATAACCGAACCGAACCAACAAGTTATATACATAAATTTTATTATTATGCATACATAATATATTATATTCATAAACAATTTTAAAGATTTTATATATGTTTCATCAAAATTTATTTTTATAATTTACGTATGAAAGAAAAAATGTCCAAGGTGAGAACATTTTTTTTTTTGGTTTCATGTATATGAGTGTCTATGAAAATTCTTTGTGGGACTAAAAATGTCATTGTCACTTCCTTCTATGCCAAAATAGTGAATTTTGAAGTTTT
>JAJOOH010014815.1:0-12774 GCA_029582605.1 Solanum gracilifrons | reverse complement strand
ATTTTCACTGTTCGTTCACTATCCGTGCTTCTATCTACGCAATCGACACATTATTATTTTATCAAACATATATAATTGGTAAGAACTTGGGTTGCCTCCCAATAAGCGCCATATTTAACGTCATGGCTCGACGTAGAAATACTATCAGGCATCCTCCAGATACAATTCTTCAACTAAAGCGATTTCCTGGCAGTCCCCAAGGTATAACTTCAAACGTTGTCCGTTAACTTTAAATGAGGGTCCCTTTTTACCTTCAACTTCTATGGCACCATTGGTGAACACTCGTATCACTCTGAAAGGCCCAGACCATTTGGATTTTAGCTTCCCTGGGAAAAGCCTTAGTCGCGAGTTTTACAATAACACCCAATCTCCCACATTGAATTCCATCTGGACTATCCGAGTGTCATGCCATATCTTCATTTTCTCTTCATAAATGGCTGAGCTGTCGTAAGATTTGAGCCTGAACTCATCTATTTTATTCAACTAGTCCAACCTCTCCCTTGAAGCCTTTGTCCAATCTAAATTCAGAGCTTTCAATGCCTATAAGGCTTTGTGTTCTAGCTCAACAGGTAAATGTCATGATTTACCAAAAACTAGCTGATATGGGGACATTCTTATAGTGGTCTTATAAGTAGTCTGATATGCCCACAGGGCGTCGTCAAGCTTTCTAGACCAGTCGGTTCTACTGCCGTTTACTGTCTTGGATAGAATGCTTTTGATCTCACGATTTGACACCTCAACCTGTCCGCTCGTTTGGGGTGATATGGAATGGTGACCTTGTGTTTTACTCTGTATTTGCTCAATGCACTGGAAAACCACTTATTGCAAAAATGCGATCCTCCATCACTAATGATTGCCCTTGGAGTGCCAAACCGTGCAATGATGTAGCGTTTCAAAAGTTGGACAACGCTTCTTCCTTCATTATTCGGGAGTGCGACAGCCTCCACCCATTTGGATACATAGTTCACAGCTACTAAGATATACTTGTTTCCAAACAAGCTGACAAATGGGCCCATGAAATTGATTCCCCACACATCAAATAGTTCGATTTCCAAAATAGGTGTAAGGGGTAACTCATGCCTTCTTGACACTCCGCCTTGCTGCTGACATTGAAGAAATCTCTTTGCAAAATCGTGGGCATCTTTGTAAAGAGAAGGCCAATAATAACAACTTTGGAGAATCTTAGTTGCAGTACGGTTTCCACTATGATGACCCCCCCGACTGGTTATGTGTGGCCGGCATGGAGGATCTCTATTGATTCTTCTTCCGGAACACGCCTTCTTATGACATGATCAACAGAGTCCCGAAATAAGTATGGCTCGTCCCAGAAGTATTTTTTAATATCAAATAGGAACCTCTTTCATTGGTAAGAGTTTAACTCATCGGGAATCAACCCACATACGATGTAGTTTGCAAAGTCAGCATACCATGGCACGTGTGTGAGTGACAGTGCGATTATATGCTCGTCTGGGAATGAGTCATTTATTTCCTTTTCTTACTCAGTACCTGCTTTACTCTCTAACTGTGATAGGTGATTTGCAACTTGATTCTCGCATCCTTTTCAATCTTTTACCTCAAAATTGAATTCTTCCAAGAGTAGCACCCATCTTATCAATCTTGGCTTCACTTTTTTTTTTTGCCATGAGGTATCGGAGTGCTGCATGGTTTGTATGAACAACTACTTTAGTGCCTAGCAAGTATGCCCGAAACTTTTCCAAAGCATAGACCACTGCTAGCAACTCTTGTTCAGTGACTGTGTAATTTCACTGGGCACTATTTAGAGTCTTGCTTGCTTAAGTAATTGGGTGAAACAATTTGGTACGCTTTTGTCCCAATACTACACCTAATGACATCCCACTCGCATCACACATTACTTCGAATGGTTCTGACCAATTGGAGCTGATGATAATTAGTGTGGATATCAATTTCTCCTTCAAGCATTTAAATGTTGCCATGCAAGCGTCATCAAAGTAGAATTTCACTTCCTTCTCTAAAAGTTCGCATAGCGGTTGTGCAATCTTTGAGAAATCCTTAATGAATCTCCGGTAGAAACCTGCATGGTCCAAGAAACTGCGAATGCCCTTTACTGAGATCGGTGGTGGTAGCTTCTCAATAACCTCAATTTTTGCTTTGTCAACTTCCAGCCCTTGTTGCGACACTTTATGCCCAAGGACAATGCCCTCTTTCACCATGAAATGGCATTTCTCCAAATTTAGGACTAGATTAGTTTCCACACACCTTTGGAGCACACGCTCTAAATGTGTTAAGCATTCTTCAAATGTGTCTCTCACGATTGAGAAATCATCCATGACGACTTCCAGAGAGTCCTCAACCATATCCGCAAAGATGGACAACACGCATCGTTGAAAAGTTGCAGGTGCATTACAAAGTCCGAATGGCATCCTTTTGAATGCAAAGGTCCCGTAAGGGCATGTGAAAGTGGTTTTTTCTTGATCTTCTAGTGCAATAGATATCTGGTTGTATCCGGAGTATCCATCCAAAAAATATACCACCCTCTCTCTGATAACATGTCAAGCATCTGGTCCATAAAGGGCATTGAAAAATGGTCCTTTGCAGTCCATGAATTTAGCTTTCGATAATCCATGCACACCCTCCATCCCGTTATAGGTCTAGTCGGCACAAGCTCTCCTTTAGTATTTGGGACCACTGTTATGCCACCTTTTTTGGTACGCATTGCACTAGGCTGGCCCATTTGTTGTCTGAAATCGGATAGATTACTCCTGCATCAAGCCACTTGATGATTTCCTTTTTTACTACCTCTTGCATCGGAGGGTTCAACCTTCGCTGATGCTCCACACTGAATTTGCATTAACTGTCCAGCCGAATCTTATGGGTACAGATACCGAGCGGGATGCCCACGATATCAGCTATGGTCCATTCGATCGCTTTTATGTGCCTCTGTAGTACTTCAACAAGCACTTTTACCTTCCCTTCACTCAGATTTGCTGCAATAATCACTAGCAGAGTGTTGTTAGTACCCAAGAAAACATACTTGAGATGGGATGGGAGTACTTTCAGTTCCAGAGCTGGCAGCTCTTCAATTGACAGCTGTGCAGGTGGGTTGTCTCGGTTCTTTAGGTCGATATCCAACTTAACTAGATTTTGTGCATATGCTCCTAACCCTGTTAGGGCTGCGATCATTTCATCATATTCTTGAATTTCCTATTCGTCATGATTTGCAAGTATTGACTCAAAAGGCTCATTCTTGCGCAACATACGGCTCACACTTGCCACCGCCTCATCTATAACATCTTCAGTAGACACTACATGGATATCACTTGGTTGTTTCATGGATTTGCAGATGTTGAAAGTTACCTCATCGTCATTTACAGGGAATTTCAACTTGCCGCTTTCAACATCCACTAACGCTCTGCCGGTTGCTAAGAATGGCCTTCCCAAAATAATGGGGACCTCAACATCAATGTTACGGTCTAACAACACAAAGTCAGCTGGAAATATGAACCGATCTAATTTGACCAAGATATCATAAGAGGATTCCAACAGGATGCTTGATCGATTGATCTGCCATGAGAAGTCTCATTATAGTTGCCTTTGGTTCTCCCAATCCAAGTTGCTTGTATATGGCGTATGGCATCAGGTTGATTCTTGCTCCTAGGTCACATAAAGCCTTGGCAAATTGGAGCATTCCAATAGTACACAGGATGGTGAAAGCACCAGGGTCTTCTCTTTTAGTGATTAACTCATTTGTCATGATCGCACTGCAACTATGAGGCACTTCAATCGTTTCATAATCCAAGATCCTCTTCTTGGTTACTAGCTCTTTCACGAATTTAGCATACCCTGGCATCTCCAGCAATGCTCTCACCAAAGGAAGATTGATGGACAACTTCTTGAACGCAAACAAGAATTTTTAAACCTCTCATCTTCATTCTTCTTTTTCAAACGCTGAGGAATAAGTGGAGGTATTTTGGGTAAGGGTTGTATTATTTTTGAAGTTTCATTGTGTTGATTCATACCTTCTTGTGCTTTCTTGACAAGGTTTTGATGATCGATAATTTATGCTTCTTCCCTACCCTGATTTTCCTCACGTTCTTCTCCTTCATTACCTATCGCTACCTTCTCGCTATGGGTAATTACAACTAGCTCTCATTTCTCATTTTTCTTTGGCATCTTGGTTGTTAGTTGGGCCGATAGGAGATTCAATTTACCTTCAGGCATCTTGATGGCATTAGCATGAGAGTTCACTTTACTATTTAGTGAATAAAAATCATCTCTCATTCCTTTTAGGAAATCATCAGAGCCTTCAACTTTCACAGGAAGTCGTGTCAGTAGATCATTCACCCAGGGCTGATGTCACTCTCCCTTGATGTCGGGCTGTCACTAAATTGAGTTTGGTATTCTTCATGATCGTTATGCTCAGTCCACTTTTTGAAATATCGTCTAGGTCCTTCACCTCTAGGGTGGTTCCAACCTTGATTTCCAACCCGCGGTTGATAGTGCGGGTGGAAACCCTCCTCATTCCTTGTGTGGTTCAAACCTTGATTCCCTCCCAATTTCAAGTTATCGGGAAAAAAAAACCCTCTGCGTGAAACACTTCACAGTTGCCTTTCATGTTCTCTTGTAAATCTTCCATTTGAGACAATATCTTTTTGATGTTTTCATCCCTCTCTTTTTCTTTATCAAGTTGCTCTTGTGTCAGCCTGAAACACAGAGGGGAAACTTGATCTTATTTGGTATACCAAGCTTGATTTACTCTCGCCATACCATCTAGGAGAAATGAGGCCACCTCAAAGGGCTGTAGCATTATGACGCCTTGAACCAATTGATCAGCTATCCCTTTGTTGACTGAATCAAGACTTCGGTAAAAATATTGGAGTAAAAACTCACTTGGCTGCCCATGTGTTGGGCATTTTCACAGAGACCTTTTATATCTAATCCATGACTCATGAATTGGTTCACTCGCTTTTTGTTTAAAATTCTGAATGTTGTCCCTCAACTTCATCATTTTTGACGGGGGAAAGAATCTGTTGTGGAAAGCTGTGACTAATTCTTTCCATGATGTGATAAAACTTTTGGGAAGCTCAGACAACCACGTAGTGGCTGCTACTGTCAGTGACAATGGGAATAAGCGAAGCATGATGGCTTCTTGCGACCAATTTTTGAATGACAACGGAGCACATACGTCCAAGAAGCTTTGGATATATTCATGTGAGTCTTCATGATCCAATCCTCCGTATAGGCCCCTTGAATGTATGAGATGGAGTGTTGTGCTAGTGACTTCAAAATTTTCATTTTTGCCACCCTGCGGCAAGCGAATTGCACCTATCTCACCTAATGGAGCGGGATCATAAACACTATTAACATCGTCAATGTCATCTCGGTGCATGTCAATATTCACTGGGCTGTTTGCGTGGCAACCGTTCCCCACGTTCTCACTCATAATTTCTATTTTCAACAAAAACAAGCGAAGCAAAGCTAAAAATTAAGTTAGAAAACAACGAATGAGAACAAATATTCTATTAAGCTAAAGAAAATCTCAAATAACACCACTCCCCGGCAGCGGCACCATTTTGATGCTTATCATGACAACGACACTATCCTACGGTATGAGTGTCTACGATCGTCGATAATATAGTAACCCAACCAAGGGTTGGGGTCGTGTCCCAAGGGAGCGATTTTGAGAATCAGTAGCCAATTAGAATTTTATTTGAATTAGTTGTAGCTAAAAACATTTGCAATAAAATACATTGTAAATTAAAGGAGGTGACACAAAAGTGTCAAATATCAAAAGGGATTTTGTAACAAGTGATAACACAACAAAATAAACAAGAAAATCAAGTATGGGGAAGGTTCTTGGGATGTGACCTCAATACAAGTTGAGATAAATCGTTGGGTACATGCTTTTAATAGGAAATTTGCAAGACGATAGTGACTAGGCTAAGCTTTAAATGGAAATAAGTTCCCTCTCCGGCAACTTACCCCGTTTCAAATGCGTTCCTCTCGAACACCCATTTGCCGCATGAAGACTAGCCTACGCCTTACCCCACTCACTTTCTCGAGCTGAGTTTTAGGATATGGGACTAGGGCTCACCCTCTCGGACTGAACCTCATGTCGACCCACTCCTTAGGCCATCAGTCTAGTGGTTTTGGTTTCGCGATCTCCCTCTCGAGCAAGGCAAAAAACACATGAGTGGTGTTGTTTTTGCAACTACAAACCCTTTAGATTAAACCACAACCACTAGGGAAAATCACCAATAAAATACATCTAACTTATCAGCAAGCAAGACCTAACAAGAATATCAACCCATATTTGCTAAAGCACACCCCAAAAATGGGGGTTTTTTTAGCCACACATCAAGAAATAAGAAATTATACCTAACATGATAATGAAATCAATTGAGTATAAGAAATTAAAGCTTGAATTAAGCTAAAGAAAAAGAATAAAGAAGACACCCACTTCCAACTTGGGGAAGATAAACTCCTTTCTTCAAGTCTCCACAAAACTCTCTCCAAACATGAAAGAAAAATACAGAAAAATACTATAGACTAATAATAATTTTTACTCTAAGATGTTCCCCACAAGACTACAACTCTAACTAGTATTTATAGTTTTCACAGATTGTGCTGCGGAGGATCGTTTGGCGACATTAGTCGAGATCGCCAATGAACTCGACGATCCACCTTTTAATCAACTTATTGCCGTCAGTATCTTGCCTTCAGCATCCGCATATTCTGGATCATTGGGTGGTACAGTACTACTTCGCGGAACTAATCGACGACTCACCGACTGCTCATTTCCTCGCCTTTTGATCCACTTCCTTCAAGGCCTCGTGTACTAGAACAAAGGGTGGTGCATGTCAATTAGGCGACTCGCCAAGTTGGACTCAGTGATCCGCAGACTATCATTTCTTGTTCTTTTCAGCCATTTTTACTCTGTTTTGCGCCTAAGTGTCCATGCTTCCCGTAAGACTTCAAATACCTGAAACTTAAGCATTTTACTCAGGTATTGAGTAAAACAAGCATTCGAGGATACTATTTCTATTAAAATAAAGCCCTAAATGAGTTCAATTTGTGGACTCATCAATGGGTTGAGGAAATTATTATGTATTTCCATTTGTTGGGACTAGTCCTGGAAAATTTTGTAACATGGGGTGAGTGGCAGTATTTTTAGTACCTTTAAATATTAGTTAAACATCTGAAATAATGTCTCTACCTTGAAGTGGTAAGGTTTGCGTACAATCTACTCTCCCCAAACATCACTAGGTATGTATTTTGTTGTTCCATAAAAGGTCGTGGTTCAACATGTGTGAAATTCAATACAGAAGGATCCAGAAAATAAAATGATGGACCAAAAACTTGACAATTTTCAGAATTTGGTTGTGTTAGTCATGTAGCAATACCAAAATGAACTTAAGTTGAAGCAATTGAATGAAACAAGGCTGTAATTTATTACTCTTGCTTCAGCTCCAAAATTTGCCTTCTTTGTCTTTTAATCTGAGTTTTAGTTGACAATTTAGAATTTAAGTATTGTATATTTATCATCTTTGTTTTAACTCTTTTCACGCCCAATGAATTAATTTTCCTCCTACGTCAACTTTTAAAGTAAAATTTTTGCTTGGTCTGCTTAAGAATATTAAGATTAATGCTTTTGCTTGCTATTTTTTTAACCATTTTGTAGATTGTTCCATTAATTAGGACTTACAAGGTACACATCAAAAGTGCCTATTTATCATCACTTTTCATCATATTTATATGGAGAAAGATTACAATGTATAGTATTATTTATGTACATCTAAATTTTACATTGAAAATATTGGATTTTCTAATTCAAGTCAGCTCAAAAAATCAATTAAATTGATTCCTGTAAAGGAAATTATGACAAATAAAAAGAGACGGAAGAAGTATACACCTTATCGTTGGAAATTTAGAAACTTCTTTTCTTTTTTGATATAACTATTGGAGGACTAAATAAATATAGTTGATGAACTGAGTGGAAGTATAAATTATTTTCACACTATAGGGAGAATTAATAATTATGGTAGAAAATTTTATGTAATTAGGTATTTCTCCTATAATTTTATTTAAACATTAATTCAACTTTATCAACCAAAAAATTGAATGGTTGACATATCATGAATTTGAGATTTGTCTCGGTATTTGATTATAAAGACTATTTTATTTTCAAAAGTTTAACCCATTATTGATTATTCCTCATCTTCCGAATAAATTGGTGTTCAACCTTATAGCATGCCAGGTCAAGACTTTGCTTGGGGCCATTAGTAATTCCCACTGACGATCACATTTAGGGTGCAAACTTGAATCGTGACACCAACATTCTTAGAAAAATACCAAGTTATTTTTTAAAAAAATAATACAAATCGTAGAGGTACGAATAATACAAAAAGTGTAGGTCTGATTTGAAGCTTATGGGTTTGGAATCCTATTCCATTTAAGTTATTTGTTCTAAGTTAATAGTCCTTATATATTCATTGTATTTTTAAGAAAAATATAAAATTTGGGCAAAAGTTACTAGATTCGGCCAAACCCCTAACTCCTATTCTACCTCAACCCCTGCAAATAATACCACTAAAAGTCACAAATGTAGCGAATAACGAATTTTCTCCAATTGAGGAAACAAACCATAACTGCAAACTTTATCCAAACAACTTAGTTATGCATGAGTTTAAGGGCTCTTTTTATTTCAGGAACAAGTTAATTTGAGATTAATTATCATATGATAGGATTGTTATTCTATCCTCAATGTGAACAAAAGTAACACTACAATCATAGATAACTTATCCCAGAATTTTATGCCAAACAAACACGGGATAAATTCATTCTAAAATTAATTCTATAATTAATTATCTCTTATCCCTCATACTAAAAAAATCCCTAAAATATACTTATTCAAACCCGGTGTTTTGAAAATGTTGTTACATCAAGTTGCAAGGCAGTGTACTCCTAAAACATATAAGAAAAGTATATTTGTAGGAAATTTTAAACAATATTGGAAAAGGGGAAAACATTTCTAAATTTGTGGCAGTCCTAAACAATATTGGAAAAGGGGAAAACGTTTCTAAATTTGTGGGCAGTCCTAAGTAATATTGGAAAAGGGGAAAAAGTTTCTCAAATTCGTAGAATTAAGGTGTATATAATTAAGAGAGGGACTTGAATTCTGATTGATCACCTTACACAAATTACTCATTTCTTAATTATTTTGAGAAGCACCCTGACAGATGATATGAGACCAAAAATATATAGTTTTAATCATTATTGTCTCACATTTATTATTTGTATTTGTCCTTTTTGAGCATGAATTTTATGGATTGTGCTCAATAGTGTATCTTATTTTTAGGAGCAAATTTGTGTAAAAATGAAGAACTTCGGAGCTAAAAACAAATTAAAGATGAAAGATTACAGAAGTAAATCTAACATATAGCTTAAAGAATCAAAGTTAATATTTGATTAATATTTTAATATATTTGAATGATAGCAGAAATTAAAGAAACAAAAGTGATAGTGCGTGCCATGCATGCACAAAAGTTTCCTAATAATCAACACCATACGTTTGTGTAAAGCCAAGAGCAACTAGTCTTGCTTTAAATCGATCTATTGAACCATTTGTCTTGTGTTTCACTAAAAAAACCATCTGCATCCAATAGGTTTCTTTCCTTTCGGTAACGACACGATATCCCATGTATGGTTTGCTCTAGTGCTCGCATCTCCTCATTCATGGATTCTTCCCATTTAGGATCATCCAATGCTTCTTTAAATCATGTAGGGATAATAACCGATGACATCTAATTCAAAAAGCCTTGGATAGAGCTTGGTAAGTGTCCACTGGAAACATAATGAGCAATAGGATATTTGACTTCCTTTAGATTATCAAGGAAGTATCTGGCTTGTGCTTTTCCTCGATTGGTCCGAGTAGGTAACTGATACCAATTCATGTTATCATTACTAGAAACTACTAGTGTAGTGTCATTAATTAAATTATTAGTATTAGTTTTCTCATAAGTAATACATACCTCGGGACATCATCAAAAGGAGCATTATTAGTGGGTACTAAAGGTACTGCAGAGGGGGATTCATCACTTTCTTGTTGCACCGTTTAATTGAGAATGCCTTGGTCTGAAGTTGTTGAGCTAAGACATGTATTATCTCAATTTGTATCACTATCATCAGGTAGTAACACCATCTCCCCCAAAACAGAAAAACTGCGTAACTTCAGAGATAAATACATTTATGTCTCAGAGAAAGAAATATCTATAGTAACATAAAAAATATTGGTAGGGGGATGATAGCATTTGTAGCCCTTTTTATGAGGTAAATACCCAACAAAGACACACTTTAATGCCCATGGATCATGCTTGGTACGTTTGTGTTTAGGGAGATGAACAAAATCAATACAACCAAAAACTTGAGGTTCCAATTTTAAGGTAGATGAAAGGTTAACAGAACTGGAGAGGTGATTTAAGGGAGTCTTAAAATGGAGAACACTACTTCGTACACGATTTATTAAATAAACTACATACAAAATAGCATGCTACCAAGATGAAGGTTGCATATGAGAACTAATTAAACATGCACATGTAACTTCCAATATATGATGATTTTTCCTTTCTGCTACGACATTTTGCTAAGGTGTGAAAAGGCATGTAGTTTCCTGAATGATGTCATGATTTTGGAGATACAACTGCAACACTTCATAAACATATTCCCCACTATTATCTAACCTAAGAACTTTTATTTTGGCTGCAAATTGTGTTTGAATTATCTTATGAAATGAGCAGAAGCATTCCGAAACATCACTTTTATTGTTCAGTAGATAATCCATGTCATACGACTGAAATCATCAACAAAGATTACAAACCAACAATATCCAGATGAACTAGAAACTTGAGAGGGACCCCACACATTATAGTGAACCAATTCAAATGGCTCAGTCACCTTACTAGTACTTAAAGGATAAGTAGTACGATGACTTTTAGGTAATACACAAATATCACAATGAAAATTAGAAAAATCGCACTCTGAGAACAAAGTTGGGAATAAGTGTTTAATGTAGCCGAAAGAAGCACGGCAAAATCTTCGATGCCACATCCATATTTGTTATTCTTTAGTAGAAAAATAACCTTGACTGGTTAAATGATGTACCATGAGTTTACGATATTTTTGATGCATTAAACTTGAAGTTGTGCATGAGTCTTAGGCTTTTTGTTATTAGATGTGATGGTTTTTGATTGATTTCTGTAGGAAATAGGTTTTCGGAACTGTCACTCCCCAAAGCTACCCCCAAGGCGTAAACATGGAACCTAGGATCACGAGTGACCCCAAGCTAACCCTGAGTTACCTTATCATAAGCATACTTAAAAGAAATATTATGCAGAAGCATAAGACATGAGATAAACTAAATGATTGGGAATACCCACTCTAAGTCTGAATATATAAATACTGAGAAGAGTTTAAGATATTGAAATAAAACTAAAATACTAAAGTTGAATATTTCTATGTCTGAAATAAGCCTCTAATTGACTAGAGATGTTGGGACATGCCTCCAGCTAACTCTAGCAAATACTTAAAACTAAAAGGAAAAGACTAACTATAGAAACATGTCTATTGTCCTCGAAGAATGAGGTCTCACCACTGAATCTGTTGAACTGGAGATCGGGAACCGATCTATGCATGATCCGGAAGTTGAGAACCTCAACCTACATCACGAGAAGATGTAGCGTAAAGTATGCATTAGTACTTGAAAAGTTCTGAGCATGCGAGATAGAATAAAGTTGAACAATATATACATAACTGAAATAAAGCATACCGAGCAATGATATAATCTGAACATACTGAAATGAAGTGATCTGAATGGAATGACCAAGTACATAACATGTTAAGACTGAATATTGAACTGTAACTGGGAACCTGGTCTAATGCACTAAAATCTGACACAGGAGCTACTATTTACCGACATAAAACCACATGAGCTAAATGTGGAGTCCGATGTATACGCCTCATCTAAAGGACCCAATATACCTTGCCAAGGGTATAGAGGCATGACTGGCGTAGTCACTAAGTATAATGCCCACAGATAGGACTTAACCTACAGGGGCACGTAGTTTTTGTACTATGAGGGTGACTGATCCTAGTCCAACTCAGTGTTAACCATACTCCCAGTAGAATGTATAAATTACAATATAATTGAAATAAACTGGATAGCTCGATATTCTGACATGCTAACTAAAAATGCAACATTGTAATACTAATAATGAGACATTTAATATCTTAGGCATGTATATCTGTTTAAACTGGCCTATCTAGTGTAATTCATTAACTAAATGAATCTACACCATGAGTGCTCTGAATATCATGCAAGGAACTAAGCAAAAATATGGTAATCTAATTTGGCTCATTCTAACAGCTAAAACCCAACAATTTATAACATTCAAGAAAACCCTAGGTCTAGATAATATGAAGGGAATCAAGAATTAGACTGATACCTAATGGGTGAAAGGAACCCACTAGTGAAATCCCACATACTTGGTGACAAATTTCACGGTGAAATCTTTCGATTTCAGGGCTGGAATGGACGAAACCTTGTTGCGTTATTGGACTAGAGATGCTCGACTTCCTTCTCATCTTTTTATTATAATTGGATGAATTTTGGAGAATGAATTGACTTGGGTAAGTTCTAATTAAGTTACTATGCTAAAACTGACCAAAACCACATTGTTTAGGAGTTAAACAATGTAGTTTAGGTGTCCAAAACATAGGGGAAAAATCTAAAACGACCCC
>JAJOOH010014814.1:0-17915 GCA_029582605.1 Solanum gracilifrons | reverse complement strand
ACTATGATCAGTTGAAAGTAAGGGAATGTGATATTCCCAAGACAATATTCAGGACCCGTTATGGTCATTATGAGTTTCTGGTCATATCATTCGATTTAACTAATGCACCTGCAGCGTTCATGGACCTTATGAATAGAGTTCTTAAACCTTATTTAGATATGTTTGTTATCGTCTTTATTGATGACATACTAACCTATTCAAGGAATGATGAAGATCATGCTAGCCATCTCAGAATAGTTCTTCAGACTTTGAAAGATAAGGAGTTATATGCTAAGTTCTCTAAATGTGAGTTTTGGCTTGATTCTGTGGCGTTCTTGGGCCAGATAGTCTCCAGTGATGGAATTAGAGTTGATACCCAGAAGATTGAGGCAGTGCAGAATTGGCCTAGACCCACATCTCCAACTAATAATAGGAATTTCTTGGGATTAACTAGCTATTATAGAAGGTTCATAGAGGGGTTATCATCTATTTCATCTCATTTGACCAAGTTAGCTTAGAAAACAGTGAAGTTTCAATGGTCTGAAGCTTGTGAGAAAAGCTTTCAGGATTTGAAAAAGAAGTTGACTACTACCCCAGTTTGACCTTACCAGAAGGTATGCAAAGCTTTGTTGTCTATTGTGATGCGTCTAGAGTTGGTTTGGGTTGCGTGTTAATGCAGAATGGCAAAGTCATAGCTTATGCCTCCAGACAGTTGAAAGTTAATGAGAAGAATTACCCAACCCATGACTTAGAGTTGGCTGCCGTAGTATTTTCCTTGAAGATATGACGTCATTATTTATATGGTGTTCATGTTGATGTATTCACTGATCACAAGAGTCTTCAATATGTGTTCACTCAGAAAGAGCTTAATTTCATACAAAGGAGGTGGTTAGAATTGCTCAAAGACATGAGTATTCTTTATCACCTAGGTAAGGCTAATGTTGTTTCTGATGCCTTGAGCAGGTTGTCTATGGGTAGTACCGTCCATATTGAGAAAGAAAAGAGAGAGTTAGTGAAAGATGTGCATAGACTTGCATGCTTAGGGGTTCGACTGATGGATTCCACAGAAGGAGGAGTAGTGGTGATGAATGGGGCTGAGTCTTCATTAGTATCAGAAGTGAAAGAAAAGCAAGACCAAGACCCAATTTTGCTTTTATTTAAGGCAAATGTTCATAAGCAAAAAGTATTAGCTTTTGAACAAAGGGGAGATGGTGTATTGAGATATCAAGGTAGATTGTGTGTACCAATGGTGGATGGACTCCAAGAGAGGATCATGGAGGAAGCTCATAGCTCCAGATATTCCATTCATCTGGGTTTCACAAAGATGTATCGTGACTTGAGAGAGGTGTATTGGTGGAATAGTATGAAGAAGAGCATTGCAGAATTTGTTGCTACGTGTCCAAACTGCCAACAAGTTAAAGTAGAGCATCAAAGCCCCGGTGTTTTGGCTCTGAATATAGAACTTCCGGAATGGAAGTGGAAGATGATTAATATGGACTTCATCATAGGTTTACCAAGGTCTCGCAGGCAGCATGATTCTATTTGGATGATTATGGATCGAATGACCAAATTAGCCCACTTTTTACCGATGAAGACTATCCATTCAGTAGAGGATTATGCCAAGTTATATATTCAGGAGGTGGTAAGACTTCATGGAGTCCCTTTTTCGATTATATCAGATAGGGGTGCACAATTTACTGCACACTTTTGGAAGTTATTCCATAAAGGCTTGGGTTCAAAGGTGAACTTAAGTACTGTATTTCATCCTCAGATAGATGGGCAAGCAGAGCGCACTATTCAGACCTTAGAGGATAAGTTGAGCGCCTGTGTGATTGATTTCAAAGGTAATTGGGATGATCACCTACCTCTTATCGAGTTTGCTTACAACAATAGTTACCACTCGAGCATCCAAATGGCTTCTTATGAAGCTCTTTATGGGAGAAAATGCAGATCTCCTATTGGATGGTTTGAAGTTTGTGAGGCTGGGTTGATAGGACCAAATTTGGTTCATCAAGCTATGGAGAAGGTGAAAGTGATTCAAGAGAGGTTGAAAACGGCACAGAGTCGTCAGAAATCCTACATCGATGTTAGGAGAAGGGATTTAGAGTTTGAAGTGGATGATTGGGTCTACTTGAATGTTTCACCCATGAAGGGTGTTATGAGATTTGGTAATAAGGGAAAGCTTAGTCCCCGGTATATTGGCCCTTACAGAATATCCAAAGGGGTTGGCAAAGTAGCTTATGAGTTAGAGCTACCACAAGAGTTAGCAGCAGTTCATCCGGTATTTCACATCTCCATGTTTAATAAGTGCATGAGTGATCCTTCATTGATCATACCAACTGAAAATATTGGGATCAAATATATCTTATCTTATGAGGAGATTCCTATTCAGATTCTAGATCTCCCACTTTGCAAGTTGAGAACAAAAGAGGTAGCATCAGTCAAAGTCCTTTGTAGGAACCAATTTGTTGAAGAAGCTACTTGGGAAGCTGAGGAGGATATGAAGCAGAGATATCCACATCTCTTCGAATCTGGAGAAAGTGCAGACCAAGGTATTAATTTTCTTCTTAGTACTCTTTAAATTTTGAGTGAGCATGTTGTTTGGTTGCATTTGCTTGTTGGGTGTTTGAAGTTGATGTTACCACCCTTAGCCTAGTAAGAGTAATCTCATTCGAGGATGAATGTTCACAAGGGGGATATATTGTAACATCTCAATTTGAAGTAACTACGAAGAAGCTAATAATTGGAAATAGTCAGTTTTGGAAAGAATGGAAATCTGGAAATTTGTTAAGTGTGTTGAGTTGAGTTTTTGGTCAACTTCAAATGATCATAACTTCTAGCTCAAGATGAGTTAGGTGTTTCTCCAGATATCGTAGGAAATATCTTGGAACAATCTTTCCAATGCCGCCGAGTTTGCGCAATTCCGAGTTTGTATGAGTGAGTTATGCCCATTGGAAGTTGGGTCGTTCAAATAAGGAAATGACCACTCCGGATTTTGAAAGGGTAGTTTGGTCTTTTCCTTGCCCAATTATTTTATTTCATTTTTGGTAATTAAGTTAGGGTCTAATCAGAATTAGATCAGTTTACGCTTTTACCAAAATACGCTATGGCTTGGAGAAAACAGAAAAGAAGAAGAGAAAGGAGAAGAGAAGCAAGATTCGTCAAGATCATCGAGTTTAGCTTGTGGATTTCATTGGGGGTGATCCCTACAAGGTATGTGAGTTCACATAGCGTTGGGTTAGTTCACCCACGCGCCAAGCATGTTTAATTCGGCGTAGTTTTGTCCTAAAAAGATTGAGAATTTGATGTTCTTGATAGTTGCTCTTGAATTGATTTCATTCTTGAATATGAGTTGGGATTAAGGAGTTTCTTGATGTTAAATTGTTGTTTCCTTGAGTTGTTTGGGTTATAGTTTTTTGTATATTATTTGGGTACATGAATCTGAAGTGAATTTGAGAAAAAAAATTGGATTAAAATGATTTAGGATAAAAAAACGAGATCAAAAGTTCGTCAGATTTTTGCCTGAAGGGAGGCTGGCACGACGTACCAGCAGTGCACCAGATTTGAGTCCGACTAAGTTGGGGCTGGTGCGGTGCACCCGAGATGCGCCCAAATCATTGTTTTTCACCAATTTTCGTCGTTTACCCTATTTAAGTTCTTCTAAATTGTACTAACACTTTCCATTGATTCTAACTACTCTAAATGACTTCTAAACATCTAGAAATCATCTAGAAATATGATTTACAACCTTGAATCCATAACTTCAAATTCAAGGAAAGTTATGAGTCAAGTCTAGGAAGTTCTTAGAGTCTTTTCAAGAAGTCTTTTTCAAATGCTTTTAACTTTGTTTTAAGACATAAAGTTCAAGTTGAGTAAAGAGTAAAGAGTAAAGAGTAAAGAGTAAAGCTTGAAGTTCATTTCTTCAAAAGTATATGGGGACTATGTATGCCCAAAGGGTTTAAAATGTTTTCACATTTAAACAAGCAAGGAAACCTCGATTTCCAAAGGGCCTTTGGGCTAGTTTTCAGAAAAGGAGTAATCACTTTCTAAACGAAGCAAGAGGGGAAACTTTGATTTCCAAGATAGCCTTTGAGCTATGTTTTTGAGCACTAATCTCAAATCACAGAAGAAGTATGTTTTTAAACATAAGAGTTAATATTATATTTTTGGGAGTAGTATTGAGCACCGATATGGGGGAGAGTTCAGACAACTCACTGCCTCAATAAACCATGTAGCCACCATGGGTAGAAAAGGGTCATACTTTTAGATGATTCCTTTAGTGCTTTTTAGCATAGACTAGTGGATCCACTTAGTAGTTCAGGTTCTATACCCCCGGCAAGGTATAGGACGGCCCTGGAAGTGTGAGTCAAAACATTGTATCATCACAAAAGCTCTTAAGTGATGGTTGTCGGTTAGAGAAACTCCCACAGCAATACTTTGCATTTTTATATACTTCAGAAATATTTGTAGTTACATATACAAAATGAATTCATATTGTATCTTCGCATACATACAAAATTATTATTGTATTTCTAAATACACAGAGTTGAAAACCATGTTTTAAAGCTTTTCTTTATACTGCATTTATATACACTGCTTTATATTGAAATCAGTTCAGTTAAGTTGAGTTGTGTTGAGCCAGGTAAGTTCTTCAGTTCCTTTCAAGCTTATGTCTTGTTTTAGAATTCCCCTCACATACTCGTACATTCAATATACTGATGTCATTTGGCCTGCATCTTTTTACGATGAAGATACAGGTAATCAGGATGACCATCCAGCGCATCGTTGATCGAATTGAGCACTCAGAGTCAGTTGGTGAGCCTCCTTGCTTTCTGGAGATCCCTTGGTTATGTTTTGTTTTATTGCTTGCTTATTTTAGTTCTTAGGATGATCGGGGGTCTTGTCTCGATATCCCTCAGAGTTTAGAGGTTTCATAGACAGAGTTAGTGATGTTAGTTCATGAGTCTTTACTTTCCCTTTTCAGTTAAGTTGAGACTTAAGTTGCCACTTTGGCAGTGAATGTTATTTATTACATTCTAAGTTACATTTTGAGCAGTTCAGTTTACTTGTTTTAAAAGTAATTATCTTGAGTAAAGTTGTCCGCTGAGTAAGTCAGCCAGGCCAAAGGTTCGCTTTGGGACAACAATGGTTCTCGAGTGTCAGTCCCGCCCAGGGTGTCGGCTCGGGGCGTGACAATATTTATATGTCCTCTACTACAATCTTCTTCAATTTGTTGAGCATGAATCATTAAATGAAAAATGTCCATTTCCTTAATAAGCATGGCAGTACAACATTCCTTAACCACCATTTCAGACACACCTGAAACAAACTTACTCATCCTTTCCCTAGAATCGGTCCCCAGAACATGAGGACTAACCAACTCTCGAATCCAATAAAATTATCAACTAGCCACGAGTATGAGAGGTAGAAGCGTCAGATCCTATTTTAATAAGATAATTTAGGCAAAAGTATGCATTAGTACATGAATTGTACTAGGTATAGGGCAATATGTATAAATAGACATGATAGCATGAAGAGCTTAAGCATATGAGATATAACCAACATTTGAGCATTTAAAGGCATAAAGAAGCAATAACATGTAAATCATAAGATATGGACAACACATTTAAATTAAGATACATTAGAACATATTTTGAAGAAACATATACATTTTGTGGGATATAAGTTTTAATCAACAATACGACCATGAGACCTATGTCATAGAATCATGCATATCCCACATACCGAAAGAAGGGGATTCTACTTGCCAAGGTAGAGTCCGTACACATCATCTTTTTCTAAAGTGTATCCACTAGCTTGGTAATTTATGAAAATCCTATAGGGGCACATAGTTATGGACTAGAGGTTTCTATTAGAGACTACCCTATTTGACTCCCCACCTCAAAACCCTCTCGATGCTAACTTCATATCCCAATGGAATAGATAAGAAATCAAATATCATTATAACATAGGAAAGATAATTATCAATACTAAGCCATATCTTTAAAATCAAATAGCTCCTTAAACACAATTCAACATAGATGAGAAAACATTTTATCATTGTGAATCCTTATATGAGAAATACATTCCACAATCATGATCAAATTCGTATGTGAGAAAACCTTTCACAATAACATTGATACTTTCTTATCAAAACATCATCAAAGTAATTTACGTCAATTTTTCATAAAAGCATTCATATCTTCATAAATTCATAACTCATAGTTCATAAGTTCATGAGTGCATCATAGGTTCATAACTTAAAATCATGTATCATGTATGAGTCCTTCTAATTTAAAATAAATTTCATGTAATAATCATTAAATCATGCATTAGAAGACTTAATCAATAGTAAAAATAATAATTGAATAAAACCTATATAGAACTTGGATGAACCCTACTTTGATCAATTGAAAATTAAGAACCTTGGGTAACCCATGGAGGAATAGAATTCATGGGAGAATACCCATATACCTTGTTACTCAAAGCCCAAGATGAATCATGAATTGATACCCCTGAATGAACCCTAGCTTCTTTTTCTTCCTTAGATTGAGAGGGAATTTTGGAGAGTGAATTTGGTTAAGTTTTTGTGGAAATAAGAGAATAGGTTTAAAATGGGTAGACTTGAGACATAAAGGTTTAATATAGGGCTCAGGGTAGAGGCAAAAGCAACATAGTATAGGCTTAAAACGTTTAGTAAAAGACCCAAAACCCCCTAAAAATTAACTGCTAAACTCCTCTGCGATTTAGACCTACGGTCTGTAGGACTTTTTACAGACCATCCTGGTCAACCGTAAATAAGTCCAAAAGCCTAATATTTTGGCTAACTTTTGACGAAACCTGTTGTAACACCCCAGAAATTTTTTGAGCTAAGACTCGAACCATCCTTCGTTGTGAGTAGGATTTTACTGAGGAATTTAAAATTTCTTAAGTGTTAAGGCCACTAGATGTAGCACATTGAGTTCCAAAAAGAACTAAATTGGAAATAGCAAAATCTGAAATTTTGCAAGTTATGCTTAACTTATGAGTTTTGGGTCAACTTAAAATGATCATAACTCTTAGTACAAGATGTTTTAGGTGGACTACAAGATAGCTAATGAAAAGTATTTGAATTATCTTTCCAACGCCACCGATTTTACTAAGTTTCGAGGTCGTATGAGTGAGATATGCCCTTTTGAAGTCAAGCTGCCCAATTAAGGAAAGTTACCCGAAAATAGAAAGGGGTATTTTGGTCTTTTTCTTACCCAATCAGATTTAATTCGTTTTTAGTAAGATTTTAAGGGTCTAATCCTATTAGGTTCAGTTTGATAATCCTAATATATGCCTAGGGTTTTAGTTGAGAGTTCAAGAAGAGAAAGGAAGAGAAAAGAGGAAAGGATCAAGGCGTTTGTCGAGATTCTTGAGTTTTGTTACGGATTTTCGCCATGAGTTTGATCCCTAAGAGGTACGTAAGCTTCCATAGTGTTGGGTTCGTTCACCGACACGCCAATCATGACTTTCTTTTGCGAATCTATCCATAAATATTGAGCAATTTAATTTCTTGTGAGTTCTTGATAAGTGTTCTTGAAGTTTCCTTATCGATTAAGTTTTGATGTAAGATTCTACTTGGGTCAACTTCAAATGACCATATGTCTTAGAAAATAAAGAGTTAAATGAGCCATAATCTATTAAATTAAAGGTATTTTAATCTACTTTCCAACGCCACCAATTTCGCATCAATCCAGTTTCTGAGTAAAAAGTTATGACTATTTTTAGTAACCTATACAGTGCTATTACAAATTAGCCGACGGGAAAACATTAAAAAAGGTTGTTTTTTTGTTTTTTTACCTCCAAGAAAATCCTAAACGAATTTCTTGATTAATAAAAGGCTCAAAACAATCAGATTTTTATCTTTTAGTCCATCATTCTCTTCTCTCTCAAACTCTAGGGCAAAACCCTAAGGAAAAATCAAAGTAGAAGACTCCATTCAAGATTATTTCAATTTTTTCAACTCAAGTTCCTCCATACAATTATGAATCACTAATGAAAATCATAAATCTTGGCCATAGAGATTTCAAGAAACTAATTCAAGAATCTCAAGAAAGGTTTTCTTGATTGTTTACCTTCAAGTTAGGGTTGCAAGGTTTCTAATCAAGTTCTTCTTCAAGATTCTTCAAGAACCTTGTTCTTTTAGGTATGTAAGACTATCATAGTATTGGACTAGTTCGTCCTCACGCCCTACATCTAATTTCAGATAAGTAAAAGAGTAATCTAGGATACTTTGAGTATTCTTGAGATAAGTTGATTTTGAGTTCTTGAGTTCATGTTTATTTTAAAAGTTATATTCCTAATTATCAAATTGCTATATTGTTATTGAGATCCTTCATATCATGAATCATAATTTTCGAATTCATAATTCAAATTCAAGAAAGAGTTAAGAGTAGAGTTCAAGAAAGTCTTTGAGTTCAATTGTGAATCCTTTGAGATCAACTGTCGATTTGAGCTAAGTTTTGAGAAAGTAAGTATGAGAATAAGAAGAGTCGTATACATGAGTTTCATATTTTTATTTACAACTTTGAGTCAAGTCGTTCATGCCCATAAATTCCACATGAACTCCATAAGTTGAGTATCTTAGAGAGGAGTAGTATCTTCAAGATCTAAGTCTTGAGTATTGAGTTCCTAATCATTTTTGGGATTATATTCCTAATCATGGGGCTACTACATGTTACCCATGAAGGTCCTTGAGTTTAGTAGTTCATGCCCATGATTGTCGAGCAGTCTTGAGATGAGAGGTATCATTAACATTCTTGAGTTTAGTCGTTCATGTCCATAATTCCGCATGAAGCCTATGATTTGAGTTATAAATTTTGAAAAGCTTTTTAAAGCCAACAATTGAGTTCTTAAACTGAGTTTTGAGAAAGTAAAGATGAGTTTTGGGAAAAGAGTTTCTAAAGCATGATTAGTATGACAATCGAGTATGCCATCAATGTATGAACAGTATGGTATTAGATATACAATCAATGTTTATGCAGTATGACTTCCCGAGTCATAAATGATCATATTATAATATGATTTCAAAATGTTTTTGAGAAAGAGTTTTCAAGTATGAGTATAAGGGGACTATGTATTCACAGAGGCATCAATTTTACATTGATAAAAAAGAAACTGAGATTTCTAAATGAGTTATAAGTTCAAAAGTTATTTCAAGAGTAGTTACCTCTTTTAAGAGGGTAGTTTGAGCAATTGTCTCAAACCACAGAAAGAGTTATGTTTTTAAACATATGAGCTAGTTATGTTTTGGGAGTAGTATTGAGCACCGATATGGGGATGAGTTTGAGTTCAGATAATTCAAACTCTCCATAAACTGTGTAGCCAGAATGGGTAGAAAAGGGTTATACTTTTTAGATGATTCCTTAATACTTTTAGCATAGACTAGTGGATTCACTTAGTGAGTTAGGTTCTATACCCCCGGCAAGGTATAAGACGGCCCTGACAGCGTGAGGCAAGACAATGTACCATCACTTAAGCTCATAGAGATAGTTGTCGGTTAGAGAAAATCCCACAGAGATAGTTTGTATTCTTATATACACATAAATTACTTTATATTTTCATATACAAGCAGAGTTTATCTGGTATCCTTGCATACAAACTGATTTGCTTTCTACTGTTTTAAAAGCTTTCCATACATTGCATATGTATTGTTGATTTATATTAAGTTGAGTACCTAGAGTTGAGTACCCAGAGTCGAGTATCTTATTATTGAGTTGATCCTTATTTCACTGAGTTGAATATCTTATCATTGAGTTAAACTATATTTCTTATTCCTGAGTTGAGTTTAGTTGAGTGAGTTGAGAGGAGGTAAGTATGTTTCCTTTTTGTCATATTCAAGCATATGTTTATGCTTTAGAATTCTCCTTACATCTTCGTTCATTCCATGTACTGAACCATTTGTCCTGCATCATTTCATGATGCAGATATATGTATTCAGGGTCATCAACAGGAACTTCGTTGATACTACGTGGAGTTCGAGTTAGCTATGGTGAGCCTCCTTGCTTTCGGAAGGTTCCACTTGTACTTTCATTTATATCAGTTGTTAGGATGTCATGGGTCTTGTCCCAACTTCCATCTTTGTCATTTAGAGGCTTCATAGATAGACAGTAGAGTTTGAGAAGTCTGTTTCATTTATCTTGGTAAATGTTTTAAAGACTTCGATTGTCTAGTTTTGGCTAGTTGAATATACGATTATATTCTGAGTTAATTATTTGAGTTTCACTTAATTTTATTTCGTTTTAAGCTTTGTATGCTTGAGTTAGTCTTCTGCTTGTAGTCAGCTAGGATGAGGGTTCTTTTGGGGACCAACAATGGTACTCGAGTGCCGGCCACGTCCAGGGTGTAGGTTCGGGTCGTGACAAACTTGGTATCAGGAAGGCCCTGATAGCGTTAAGCAAAATGATGTACCATCACTTAAGCTCATAGAGATGGTCGCGGTTAGAGAAACTCTCATAAAGATGGCTTCATAGATAGATAATAGAGTTTGAGAAGTCTGTTTCATTTATCTTGGTAAATGTTTTAAAGACTTGAGTTGCCTAGTTTTGGCTTGTTGAATATACGATTATATTCTAAGTGAATTATTTGAGTTTCACTTAATTTTATTTTGTTTTAAGCTTTGTGTGCTTGAGTTAGTCTTCCGCTTGTAGTAGTCAGCCATGATGAGGGTTCGCTTGGGGACCAACAATGATTCTTGAGTGCCGGCCACGTCCAGGATGTTGGCTCGGGTCGTGACAAGGTTGGTATCAGGATGACCCTGGTAGCATGAGGCAAGATGTTGTACCATCACTTAAGCTCATAGATATGGTTGTCGATTAGAGAAACTCCCAGAGAGATATTTTGTATTCTTATATACACATAGTTTACTTTGTATTTTCACATACAAACAGAGTTTATCTGGTATCCTTGCATACAAACTAAGTTGCTTTCTACTGTTTTAAAAGCTTTCCATATATTGCATATGTATTTTTGCTTTATATTGAGTTGAGTACCCAGAGTCGAGTATCTTATTATTGAGTTGAGACTTATTTCACTAAGTTGAATATCTTAATCATTGAGTTAAACTATGTTTCTTATTCCAGAGTTGAGTTTAGTCGAGCGAGTTGAGAGGAGGTAAGTATGTTTTCTTTTAGTCAAGTTCAAGCTTATGTTTATGCTTTAGAATTCCCCTTACATGCTCTTACATTCCACGTACTGAGCCATTTGGCCTGCATCATTTCATGATGCAGATACATGTATTCAGGGTCATCAACAGGAGCTCCGTTGATACCAGTGGAGTTCGAGTTAGCTATGGTGAGCCTCCTTGCTTTCGGAGGGTTTCACTTTTACTTTCAGTTATATCAGTTGTTAGGATGTCGTGGGCCTTGTCCAGACTTTCATATTTTTCATTTAGAGGCTTCATAGATAGACAATAGAGTTTTAGAAGTCTGTTTCATTTATCCTGTTAAATGTTTTAAAGACTTGAGTTTCCTAGTTTTGGCTAGTTTTGGCTAGTTAGAATAAACAATTATATTCTGAGTTAATTATTTGAGTTTCACTTAATTTTATTCTATTTTAAGATTTGTATGCTTGAGTTAGTCTTCCGTTTGTAGTCAGTCAGGATGAGGGTTCGCTTGGGGACCAACAATAGTTCTCGAGTGCCGGCCACTTCCAGGGTGTAGGCTCGGGTCGTGACACATGTCTACAGCCTGTAGGACCTCCTATGGTTAGTAGACCCCAATCGTAGAAAACAATATTGACCTCAAAATTTCACTTAATCTGGGACCTACCTACGAGACTCATCTACGACTCGTATATTATTTGACAGACCGTCTTGTTCACTCGTAGAAAAGTTCTGAGACTCTGCTTTTTTTCAAAAGAATATGTTCTCCCTTTCTACGAAACTGATCTACGACCCGCAAATTGTTCAATGAACCGTAGACTGGTCACGTAGACCTGAACTAGTAGGAAAAATTCATGCAACTTTTTTTCCGTTTGAAAGCCGAGGTGTTACAAGATGACCAAATTGTCACTCCTAATAAGTCATAAATGATTTGTGGTCATTATAGGAAATCTCTAAAAGGCAAAAATAAAACAATAAAGAAAAAATGACCTAGAAGGTCATTATATTAACTCTCCATGTTAGAACTACCAACACCAATTAATTAAATCAATTTTCTGGAAGTTAATTTATTGACTAACTTAATCATTTATTATTATACTTCACTTATTTCACATGACGAATATAAAATCCATATGTAGGGTTTCACGTGAAAACTTATAAGTAATCATAGAGGGATGTCTTCTATCTCAAGTTCGAGACATGGTTCTATCACTAATTATTATTTCACTAATTTGATTTATCATCATTCAATCTATTAAAAATATATTAACTCATAATTGAGTCTCACCTTTTAATAGATTAAAATAATATATCAAACTACAAAGATCATAACAATTATATCAAGATTAAGAGTATACATACTTGTAATGGAGTAGAAACGTTTTTTATTAATATTTAGAACATAAACAAACATCTCTTCGTGATTCGGTTAATATATATGGAATGTGCTAGCACAAGAAGTTGGAATATGACCACCCCCATAATTGAGATCAAATTATATTTAATATTATTCTACAATCATGAAGATGTTTTTCCTACTTCATAATTAATTGTGAATATTAATTTATAACTTATGAGAACCAACAATTTGAATCTTTTGTGCATGAGTTAAATAACTCCGTACACAAAAATTGTCTACTATATAAGTAATGAACACGCATATTAACACAATAATTTATTCAAATAAAGACTTTATTATAATAACTAGTAATAAAAAAATAAAAAATAGTCTTTACTTAGATTAATTAAAATAAAATATTACAACTCAACAACATGATTAATAGTATATCTCAACACAAACAACTACTAGGACAAAGATATAATAGTGTCTCATTAGCACAATGATGCCAACACTTTTCGTAAGATGATCACAAGTCCTTGATATTGGGAGTATAAGCATCTTCAAAGTCATCATTTTCTATCCCATATAGTAGAAACGGATTGTCTAATCCTGCGCATTTAGAAACAAAATATTCATCAATGTAATATGTTAAATGACTTTAGTTATGTAAAAATAAAATATGATTTTTCAAGTTCTTGTGACTCATTTAATTTTTTATTTTCTAAAAGACTTATACATTGAGAAACTACCTTCTTTAGGTGAGAAAGGATCAAAATTTTCCATATTTGTAAAAATGTTATCATGAGAGATTAGATGATCCTCTTTTCCATGTGAATCCTCAAGTGTAGTCTTGTCTCCCTGTCTTGCATTGTCTATTTTCATTGGAGGAGTGACTTCGGGTAGGGCAAAGTTTGTAGTAATGCATACTCCTTCCTTGTCATTTTCACCTGCAAATTATGTGAAGATTTAATATTAAAAAGAAAATAAATGTAGCTAATAGTATTGATTATGTGAAAGACCTCAAACAAAATATTTACACATTAATTGTATAATTCTTGTGATCTATTCAATGCAATCATTTAGCGTTTTGTGGTGAAAATAATTCTTGTGATTTATCTAGTGCATTCATTAAGAAATTTTATGGAGAAAAATACCTTTATTTAGTGTAAAATTGTAAGTGGCCATAGACTTAACATCATTGGCCACCATTTATTCCTAAAAATAAATGGATTTTAATTTATTTTCTAATATTTGTCAGAAAGTAAAAACTATAATCTCAGATATATTAGTATATAGTTTTGACAAACTAGATGGGAGATGGTTATTATGGTAGGGGAGTGGGGTAGTAGATATGAGGGCTATGAGATTGATTGTGAGATGTGTTGGGGAATGAATATTAGACAATTAGTATAGAATATCACTAATATGATTGAATGATGGGTATTAGGCAATTAGAGTAGAATGTCACTTATGTAACTTGCTTTTCCCTAATTCCATTAGAGAAGTAGATTTTCTTAGTTTTAACTTACTTATTTTCCTTTTAAGAAATATTTTCTACAAAGTTTGACCAACCAAACATGAAAATAATTAAATATTTTTTCCAAATCAGACACACCCTAATTGCATAAATCTTGTGATTATCTCATGCATTTGTTAGGAGTTGATTAAAATACATGTATCTAGTGTGAAATCAGCAACAGTCACAAACTTAACATTATTGGTCAAGTTTACAATCATTTCTTTTTCTCCATAATTGTCTTCACAGGGAAGTCCTTTCTCCATATGAGCATTCTTATTATTCTCAATTTCTAATGATTGTGAAATGGGGACTTCCTCCATATTTTCTGCAAAAATAAATGAAGTCAATGTATAAATATTTTTTAAAATAATTTATTTATCTAAATTTATATGATATTATTTGACTAGATATGAAATTTAAGAAATAAATAAATACTTTCAAGAATTCTGATCCAAAATTTTCTATAAATTATTACGTGGTTATAAATTATTTCATAAAACATAAACTAAACATTTAAAATTAAATTATTTCCAAATATTGAGATGCATCATTATTCTTAGAATAAACTAAAAAAAGTATATCCGGTAAAATGGAACAAAGGAAATAATAATAATAATAATAATAATAATAATAATAATAATAATCATACCATGGAACTAAAACATTTTCTTTTGGATCAAAAGTTAATTACTAAAAACTATAGATGCAATCACTAACTATATCATACGTGTAGATTATTAAATGTGTTTGTTAAGATCATGCTTGCTTGGCTAAATTAACTACCTTCATTGTATGAAAAACTAATGGTCAATTCTTCATTGTTGGCCGAGGTTACGACCACATGATCATTGATTGCTCTATCTACTTTATCTTCAAGATCAATATTTTGGAGCTCCAAATTTGCAAAGCTTGTATTCTCTACTTCTTGAAATAAGGGTGACATCAAGTGAAGGACATCTATCGAGACATTGGGGGAAGAAAGCTTGTCGAATTTTGAAGGTCTTGAACATTCTTTTCCTACATAAATGATGAGTCGTTGATAAAAATAACAAAAGATAATGCTCACACAATATAGCTAATAGTTTTGCTTAACTTAAATTCCAGTGATATAAAAATCTTTACACAATCACGTTTGTCATGAAATAGTTATAGGTATATTAATATTAATATAATTATCACCTTTATAATGGGTTAAAATTTACCAAGTGTAAAAAAATATTTTCATTGTATATACAGTTCAAATTCATTTTTATTAGTACATAATGTGGAAAAAAGATTTACAATACATAACACAAACAAAACTTTCACATACTAAAATGTATGAATTTTGTGGACTATTGAATTCATTGTTCATATATAATGGTAATAATAATAAAATAAAATAAAAATCTTACAAAAAAAAGATTAAGCTAGTGATACGGTCACTTACCTACACTTTGTAAAAATTCAGAGTTCAACTCATTACTTTTGTTCAGGTGAGCAAACACTTTATTTTCACCCTCTTTTACTTTGTCCACTTTCTGGTGGAGAACAAATACTGCTTCATGGCAATCTAAATTTGTAATTCTCTCAGTTTCTTTTTTCTGAACCAATGATCGCATAAGTACATCATCATTAGAGAGGTTGGAGGAAGATTGATTATCAAATGCTTTATGGTTTGCAAGATTTTTAAGGTTATCCATCGAGCGAACCTGCTTGAATTTAACATCATTATGGTAATTATAATTGTTCAACTTCATGAGATTGTTTGATTTACCACTAGAATTTTAATAACTTACCACAAACTCTCTTGTTTCTTTGAGCTCGATCATTTCACACATGAGCGCCACTTCATTTCCTACATGTAGTTCACCATTATTTTCTTTTTATTTTGTTGTTGTATGCTCTGAGTTTGAAGATTCTTTTTTTCTTTTCTTGGAAGGAAGTTTTGGGACCCAATCTTGATTTGATTCGAGATAACGTTATAAGAATGATTGTAACAATAAAAAAAATTATATTTGTCAAATAATAAAACATCTTACCTTAAACTCTTTTACCATATTGGTTTCTGAATCGACTTCTACTTCCATTTTCTCGTAACCATCTAAGATATATCTACACACATTCATAACAGATCGACATATGAAACGTTTTTTCATATGATAGTAAACCTTCAACGCAACAAGGCTTTTCATTAGGTTACAACAATTATTAAAGAATTTAAATGTTGTACACTATTACCTTGCACTAACAAATTATTAACTACTCTGCTAGGCAAATTCAATAAGATAAATATGCTAATACAAATAAAGCAACTAAAATACTTATAATAGATAAGATGCCTCATGATATAATGTAGAAACTATAACGGAACTATCTAGAAAAACATCTCATAAACCAAAATGTAGACAAATCATAGAAAAACTACTATCAAACTATTATTTAAATTTTAAATTTTATAAAATATTACATGTCTTATTTTTAAGATTACAAAACTCATATTTTATAGACTCTTATCTGTAAGTATACTTTAAATTACATGATAGTGTAAATAAGACATTATCCAAATGATGAATAAAACTTAAACTCATTGTCACAACTAGCTTAGGAATTAATTTGTTATCTCTCATTTTCTTGACTTGTCATTTTTTTAATTTCTCATTACTAATTTATAGAATCAATTTTAGTAAAAAAAAAACTAATAATTTAAGTTATATGCAAGAAATAAGATAATAATTTTAGTTACCTTGTCACATGACCATTAGGGCGCCTTCTCTTTTCACATGTCCAGTCGTCCAAGATATCATGATATTTTTTATTAAGTCTAATGAATCGACTAAATCTTCTCCCTATAATCCGAGTCCATAAAAAAGTATTTGAAAGAGTTAATTGTCTCATCAGTATGATCAAACCTTGATTTATTAAATTTATACATAAGCAATCTAGAAAAATAAATGTACTAACCTTGTTTAATTTTACAGTATAAATATTAGTTTCACCTGCTAGAGGTACAATTGTAAAGCTAACATTCGATAGGGCTATGACCTCCTCATTAATCTATCCCCTCTTCCTCCCGGTGAGTTGATGGGGAGTTAATTCAGACTCACTCTGCAATAATAGAAAACCTTTAATCAAAATTTCTTGTCATACTTGATTGTGTTTTAAATAAAAACTAATTTATAAACTATCATATCATATTTACTTTTCGGGATAAGAAAACTACCTAATTTTTAGGATTACAAATTTTATTTTAATTGTTGTATGCTTATAGATATCTTTTGGATGACTTTATAATATAAAGTTTAATTTACATTGTTTGTATATATAAGTTAAACTCTTTTGTAGAATAAAAGGAATAATAAAAATTTTATGCTTTGATGATATAAAATAATTTACACTATATTATATATGAATGTCCGTATAAACAAAAGGAGCTTCTAGGTGAAAGATATATATACTCACTATGTATGACAATAATTTATATGAAAATGACAATACATATATCATCAATTGACATGATAAAGAGAAATAAAATTCAATGAAGCAAAGGTTATTAGATTAACGGTTAGATTCTCGTAATTTTTCATCAATATTGCAATTAGAATCTAACATACAAATCTAGACAACTAGTATGTTATAAGAATCATTTAACAAAGACAATATAAAATAATAAAATACTTAACTAAAATTAATCTTTTATCATCTTAGTGTTTATAAAATATATTATTGAAATCACTTTTTCTTTAGATTCGATAAAATGTGATTGCTTATAAAATAAAATTTAATACTAACCATTGATAACGTTCAAATATACTTCTTGAAAAGAAATATAAACGATCGTATGCAATATATTTACCCAACTATGAGTCAGGGTCGATCCCACAGAGAATATGGAAGAATATTGTCAATAGCAAATATTTAACTCGATAGTCGTTATATAAAAATGGGGGGATTTAAATTGAAATAAA
>JAJOOH010014813.1:0-14610 GCA_029582605.1 Solanum gracilifrons | reverse complement strand
CCCCCCCCCCCCCCCCCCCCCCCCCCCCGCCCTGTATTCAACTAATAAACATAAATAGTAAAATTTTAAAGATGTGAAATCAAGAGACGGGATTCTTGGGATGTGATAGGAATATGGGCTAAAATACACAACCGGGTAAATTCTATTGATAGTAACTCGTTGCAAAATGGTAACTAGGCTAGACTTTAGTGGGGAAATTTTTCTCTCGAACAATTTACCCCGAATCAAATCAGTTTCTCTCGAACACCGATAAGCTGTAATGAAGCACAACCTTTGCCGTAGTCCATTCACTCTCTCGAGTTGAATGTGTGGGAGAGGGTTTAGGATTCACTCTCTCGAGTTGAACCCACGACAATCTAATAACCACCGACTATCAATTCAATAGTTTAGGTTTTAAAACTTCTCTCTCGAGCAAGTCAAAAACACGAAGATAAAATTTTATTTGCAACTACAACCCCATTTAATTCAAACACAGCTACTAAATGAAATCACCTCTAAAGAGAGAATAAACAATCAATAAGCAATACCCATCAGTAAATTCAACCCATATTTACAAAATCACACCCCAAGAATTGGGGTTTTAGCTAGACATAATAAAGAGATAGAAATTGATACCAAAAAGTGTTTTCATCAAATGGGTATGATAAATATTGTCTTTACACGCGTCAAGGATGAAGAATCTTCACTATCCACTTCCAATTGCTTAGAAAATGGAAATCTTCAACTCTTTAAAGCTAAGGAAAATATTCTCCAAAAACTAAGTTCTAAAAACTGAAAATTCTAAAACTGAGTTCTGGAATGTAAAACTTGATACTAAACTAAAAATTCAAACAGGTATTTATAGTTGTCAAAAAGTGTGCTGCGAAGGATCACTCGGTACAGTTAGTTGGGATCGCCGATCCACTCGGCGATCTGCCCTTTGGTCTGGTTCATTGCCTTTCTGCATTGTCCTTCAGTAACTTCAAGTTTTGTAACATTGGGCGATGGAGTGCTGCATCGCGGAACTATTCGGCGACACGCCGACTGCTACTTTCTATCAACGACTTGATTTTCTCCTTTAGGGCTTGGCACACTGGAACATTAGGCGAGACCATATCCTTTCGGTGACTCACCTAATGGTTTAGGTGATCCTCACGCTGTCTTTTCTTTGTCTTTTCAGCTGCCTTGTTCCTTTTTGCCCAATAGTGTCCATGCTTTGTCTTAACTCCAAATATCTGAAACTCACGGATTTTAATCAGTTTTTGAGACAAAATATGCATTTGAGGACACTAAATCTATCAAAATAAACCCCTAAAAGAGTCCAAATTGTGGACTCATCAACACCCCCAACTTAAACTTTTGCTTGTTCCTCAAGTAAAACTCAAGTTCAGCAATTCAAAAAGGATGCCTCAAACAGTGCTACACAAGACTCAATCATGAATGCACACAAAACGTCTCAACTTACTTGTGCAAGGATCAATTGTGTACTCAAAGATTCAAGTTGTAGCTCACCATTACCAAAGAATCTCAAGCTCACTATACTTGCTTCAAATGCAAGTTCAAGCCCAACAAAGGTGATCAAATGCCCTCACACAAAGAATGATTCCATATTCACACACAATGGTTCAATCAATTAAATTTCCGGAATTAAGATCAACACTCACACTCACAAAGATAAACACAATGCATGATTTCACCCATAGGTTTTCCCTTATTTTCCAATCGACTTTTGCTTCAGCTCACTCAAGATCTTAAAGGTCTTTTTAAGGCTTATAATGGGGCTGAGTGCAAAGGTATGATTATTTCGGCTCATTGGCTATATTCCTCACGAAATGTGGTGTGAACCACGCTTCCTTCCTTTTTCTTCATCATTTGTCATTCGTGCTTTTAAGTCATCCCATTATTCACTTTCCTTGGACTATTGGAAACCTCATTTCTTTTTGTCTTCTCACAACTTTATTCCACAACTTTTTCATTCTTTTTTTCATTCTTTTCTTCTTCTTTTTTTGAATGGAGGGGATCCATTTTTTTTTCTCAACATCATGGGCAAAAGGGACTTCTTTTCATTTTCTTGATTTACCTTCTCTTTTCACCACACCCTCAACTTAGGATTTTGGCCTAAGTTGGCAATTCAAACAATTCACAAGTCATGAGGAATATGGGTAATGGTTTAAGAAAGGTTACGCTTTCATCAAGTTTTTTCCAAGAAAAGGATAGAGTTCAAGGGGTGCTCCAAAGAGGTATATGTTAAAATGTTTCACACTCTTTAAAGTTGCCTAAGATCATCTCAAGAGATAGCCTTACTTAGTTGACCGAACCAACGGGGCAAATTCTAGGTGTCATCATGCAGGACCAACGGGGCAAATTCTAGGTGTCATCATGCACGGTTCACGGTAAGCTCATCACACAAGGCATTGTCACCAAAGTCAAACAAGACTCCACACTTTCGCTAGTGTGCAATGATCATCACTAGAGGCTCAATTCGATACTTTGCTAGTCACAACGAGATGCAATGAGTTCACATATTGTCTATGCTACTTCAATTGGCCTTGTCGTAGCCATACATTCATGTTTGTTTGATTATAAGCACTATTAAAGTCATTGGTATTGATGAAAACCGGTACTCAAATTTGCAAGAGAACAACCATATTCAACATATACAAGAGGTGGCAAATATTTTTCGGAAGGGTTAAAAATCATTTACAGTTAAAAGCAAGGAGCCACAAGCTCAAACCTTCCACAAAAAGTAGTGTATAACACAAATTAATCTCAAAGCCCAAATATATAAATACGAAATTCAGACAAAAGGTGAGCCTCACCCCGCCACAAATAAAAACATTTTTCCTCAAATGCAAACAAAATATACTATCCAAAAGTTAAAATAAAAGTAAGACAGAGATGGAGGTAAATAAAGGATATTGTCTAAACAGTCGCTCCATCTGTCTGGGCATCAGTGCCCGATGCATCACTCTGAGTCTAAGCATCGGTGCTCGGGATCACCTCAGGAGGAATGGAAGTGCCAGGTCCACTAGGGTCTGTTACGTGCGAGTTCTCTAGAAAGACATGCATAGCTGCACAGAATCCCCGAGCCCATGAAGGAACATTAGGGTCTCTGATTGTGGTCTTCTTGTTATAAGTGGATCTCTTGCTCTTGCCTTTCCCACATGTTGTGGAAAGTTTCACAGCTTTTCCTCTGGATATAACTGCATCCTCATTTTTCTTAATCCCCTTAACCTTTTCTTGGATTGGTACTATTCTTTCAGTTGCTTTTTGATCTAGTCATGTCTGCGAAACCTCGAGGGGAAGTTAGGAAATATCCAAACAAATGCACAGAGAATTAGGCACAGACAGACTCACCGAAATAGTTGGCGGGTCGCTGAATTGCTTCGGCGAACTGGGTAAGTCGGCCGAAAGTTACAATGTAAGAAGGGATCAGGGGTGCAGATAAAGGGTGATCAAGAAGACTTTCGACGAGTCGCCGAGTTCCTTCGGCGACCTTAGGCTTCTCTCCGAAAGTTACAGACTTCAAAAACACATTTAGCATGAAATTAAAGGCGAGATGGGGACACTAGGAGAACTGCCGAGTGATTTGGCGATCTCGACCTAGCTCGCCAAATGACCCAACGTTCCTACTTTCAACCCAACTTCTCGAATTCAACCCCGTAACCCCCGATAACAAAATCAGCAGATGTTTTAGTGAAATTAAAGTACGCCCCACTACACCCAATCATAACCCCACAAAATTTACTTCATTTTAAGCACAAGACTACGGGATTTCAACAATCAAAACATTAGGGGAAAAATTATCAACTTAAATCAGTTATTCAAACATACTAGTTCTATTAGAGAGGCCCATCACATGACAATACGATAAGATCATTGCAACTGTGTACAATTCTGATAACATAAACTCGGGGTTAAGAAAACCAACCTCTGATGCCGATTTAATTGATATTGAAATGCTAGGCGGCAATGTAATCCAACTCCGAGCACAAATCAACGCTAAAAATACTCGAAAAATGCAAGAAATATAGAAACTAGAGTGTGGATGTCAGTTTGTGAAGATGAAAAGTGAGGTAAAATGAATGAATTTGAAACTTATAAACCTTTGGACTGAAAAACCATCAAGTTCTCCCCATTCGACGACATTAGTCGTGCTCGCCGAGACACTCGGTGACACGCTGAGTAGTCATTCACCTCGTCGAACTTTACAGGACCTCCAGTTATTATGAGGGTCCAAACTGCGGTCTTCGTCGAGATCGCCAACATCGTCGGCGAATCGCCAATAATTTCCTGGACTCACTGAGTTTTACAGACTCTAATGTAAAATTTTCTTGAGTCTGACGACGGTCTGGGTCAGGGTCACCGACCTCTTCGGTGATTCGCTGAATGGACCCGATGCTCGCCAATCTGCACTTTTCAAACACTTTTCACATTTCCACCTACACAATCAACACACAATTATTTTATCAAAAAAAAATAAAGAAACAAGGGGTCTTGGGTTGCCTCCCAAGCAACGCCTTAGTTAACATCGCGGCACGACGCAAGTCAACCTTCAAACCTCATTCTTGGGGTTAGCCATAGTATCACTAGGCAAACCTCCCTGCTGTCTCGGGTTGAGATGAGACGATATATGACCCATTTGGGTCTCCAACTGCTTGATCGACACTGAAAGAGAGGTGACGATCTGGCTAAGGTAGACACATCTTCTTTCATTTCTTTTAAAATCTTGTCTGACCCTTCGATTTTGTTGAGGATACGAGAGATCATATCCTCAGACCAACCACCTTTGGAATCTTTTGGCTTTTGGTGCTCGTGGGGAGGCACATACCTATCATTCTCCCCATCCTTCCAATTCGGATTACGGTCCCTCCATTCACGATCTCGGTCTTTCCAATCTTCAGCCCTAGTCCAACCTTGGTTACCACCCTACCTCGGGTAGTTTGAACGATAGCCACCGCCTTGGTTAGCTAGGAAATTTACCTCTTCATTACACAAGGCTTCAAACTTGGACTCATCCGAATTAGCACACTTGATACCCACGACATTGACACTTAGAGCACCAGCTCCTATGACATTTTTAGACAAAATATCAAGTTTTGTCATGATCTTGGCCATGTTTTGGTCCCTCTCTTGGTCCTTCTCCATTTGTTCCTTAGTTAACTTGACCGTGAGAGGGGAGACCTGGTCTTCACGGGTATACCACGCCCTGTTTATGGTAGTCATGCCATCCAAGAGCTGAGGAGCTATCACATAAGGTTGCTGCATCAAACTTCCCGGAGAGAGTTGGTCAACAACACCCTTATTTACTGAATCCAGACTTTGGTAAAAATACTGCAGCAACACGTTATTAGGCAAGCCATGGGTTAGGCATTGAAGCACCGACTTTTTGAATCTCCCAAGTTTCATGGATAGGCTCGCCTTCTAGACGCTTGAAGCTCTGAATGTTGTCCTGAACAGTCATCCTCTTCGATGTAGGGAAAAATTGCACTTGAAATACGGTGAGCAACTCCTCCTACGAAGTGATTGATTCATGTGGCAATTTAGCTAGTCACTTGCAGGCCTCACCCATCAACGAGAACGGGAAAAACCTCAACCAGACCGATTATTGGGAGATATTCTTGAAGGTTAATGGTCCGCATACATCCACGAAGTTTCTAATGTTCTCATGGGGATCCTCATGAGCCAAACCACTGAAAAACCCTTTTAGTTGCAAAAGTTGCAACATAGTACTCATGATGTGGAACACCACATTCCCTTCGACCGGAGGTAAGCGAATGACACCAATGCCGCCCATGAGATGGGGATTATTAGCATGAGGGTCATGTACATCGTTGAGGTTTCCGATGTCGTCTCGATGGCCTACTTGGCTACCATTGCTGTTGTTTACGCTCATACTTCTTGTTTTAAACACAATCAAGCAAAACAAAACAAAAAAATTATGTAAGTAGAACTATCACTAGCAAGACCAAAATTCAACTAACTAAAAATTCTCAACTAACACCACTACCCAGCAGCGGCGCCATTTTGATTTCACGTATCAGGACTCTACTTCCAGTTCAAGTGCCAACAATCGTGAGTAGTAATATAACCCAACCGAATGAGTTGGGGTCGAGTCCCAAGGGAGCAGTTAGTAGTCGAGAATCAAGTAGAAAAGTAAAATTATGTTCTAATCAATCATAGCTATAAATATTTACGAATAAAAGCATACTAAATCAAAAAGTGACACGAATGTCAATTATCAATTGGGGGTTTTGTATTCAACTAATAAACAAAAATAGTAAAATTTTAAAGATGCGAAATCAGGAGACAAGATTCTTGGGATGTGATAGGAATATGGGGTAAAATACACAACCAGATAAATGTTATTGATAGTAACTTGCTGCAAAATGGTAACTAGGCTAGACTTTAGTGGGGGTAAATTTTCTCTTGAACAATTTACCTCGAATCAAATTGGTTTCTCTCGAACACCGATAAGCGGGAATGAAGCAAAACTTTTGCCTTAGTCCATTCACTCTCTCGATTTGAATGTGTGGGAGAGGGTTTAGGATTCACTCTCTAGAGCTGAACCCACGACAACTCAATAACCACCGATTATCAATTCAATAGTTTTGGTTTTAGAACTTCTCTCTCGAGCAAGTCAAAAACACGAAGACAAAGTTGTATTTGCAACTACAACCCCATTTAATTCAAACACAACTACTAAATGAAATCACCTCTAAAGAGCGAATAAACAATCAATAAGCAATACCCATCAGTAAATTCAACCCATATTCACAAAATCACAGCCCAAGAATTGGGGTTTTAGCTAGACATAGTAAAGAGATAGAAATCGCTACCAAAAAGTGTTTCCATCAAATGGGTACGATAAATATTGTCTTTACACGCGTCAAGGATGAAGAATCTTCACTATCCACTTCCAATTGCTTAGAAAATGGAAATCTTCAACTCTTTAAAGCTAAGGAAAATATTCTCCAAAAACTAAGTTCTAAAAACTGAAAATTCTAAAACTGAGTTCTGGAATGTAAAACTTGATACTAAACTAAAAATTCAAATAGGTATTTATAGTTTTCAAAAAGTGTTCTGCGAAGGATCACTCGGCGCAGTTAGTCGGGATTGCCGATCCACTCGGTGATCTGCCCTTTGGTCTGGTTCATCGCCTTTCTGCATTATCCTTTAGTAACTTCAAGTTTTGTAACATTGGGCGATGGAGTACTGCATCGCAGAACTATTCGACGACACGCCGACTGCTACTTTCTATCACCGACTTGATTTTCTCTTTTAACGCTTGGCACACTGGAACATTCGGCGAGACCATAGCCTTTCAGTGACTCACCTAATGGTTTAGGTGATTCTCAGGCCGTCTTTTCTTCGTCTTTTCAGCTACCTTGTTCCTTTTTCCCCAATAGTGTTCATCCTTTGTCTTTAACTCCAAATACTTGAAACTCACGAATTTTTATCTGTTATTGAGACAAAATATGCATTTGAGGATACTAAATCTATAAAAATAAACCCCTAAAAGAGTCCAAATTGTGGACTCATCATAGGTGCACATAGAGTATTAGAAAGCTTGACAGCATTATTCGATGCATGTAATTGAGTAGAACCAGTGTGAGTTATGGTGATTTTGTTACCATCACCCATGGAGACATGCTCCATGCCATTGTATGCCTGCAAGTTGTGAGATTCAGCAGTGATATGATGAGATGCTCCAGAGTCGACAATCCAAGAATTTGTTGGTGCTTGAAACATAGTTGACCTTTGCCTCAAAATGATTGTGAGATTTTGATCTACACACACTTGCAACATGACCTGGTTTGTTGCACAATTGGCAGCGAACACCTTCATAGGATTTGGTGGTGTTGGAAGATCGACATTGATTGGGTGTAGTAGAGCGATTGTTGGACCGCTATTGTTGGTTGCTGCCATTGTTGGGCCGACGAGTGTTCCGAGAATTGGAATGACCAGACCTGTTTGATGCAGCAGCTGCAGCAGTAATCTGGTGGGAGAATGCTTGGACTCTTCATGGCGAAGAAAAAGCTCATGATCAAATAGATTTTCGTAGAGTTCTTCGTAAAAAATAGTGGAGTCACGAGCACGGATTGCAGCAGAGATCTCAAGAAACTCTGGACCCAAACCACTCAGGATCTTAACAATAAGTTTTGAGTTAGTAATTGGGGCACCAGCTGTAGAGAGTTTGTCATAAATAGAGCGAATATGTTGCAAATATTCAGTGACTGGTTGGGAGTCTTTCGCCAGGCGCGTAAGGCGATCACGCAAACTAAAAATACGAGTTTGGGACTTATTCGAGGCTATGTGCAATGCATCCAGGTAGTTTTTGTTGTATTAGCAGTTGCAACAGTAGTGGTAATTGTTGGATCAACAAATGCCGTAAGGACGTGTTGAATAAGTTGGTCTTAGCGAAACCAAAGAGAAAACGCAGGATTGGTGCTAGGGACTGTGCCAGTTGTTATCGTGCGAGAAGGGGAGGGAGCAGACCTATCGACATGGCCATATAGATCATGACCATGCATTAGCATCGAGAATTGTGCCTTCAACATTGAAAAGTTTTGGCTGCCAAGTAATTTGATAGGCAATTGGGATGTCGAATTAAATTAAATGATTGTCACTCCGATGTTTGTATCTGCGGTGGCAACTTGAGAATTGTCGCCCATTTGTGGAGGGTGGAAAAGAAAAAAAATATAGGATCTTACTTGTTAGAGTTTATTGTGGCTCTTGATACTATGAAGAAACAAGATAATCTCCAGAAGAACTTTTTACTTTTTATTCCTGGAATGGAAATAAATATACATGATGGTCTAACTATTTCCTAAACTAACTCCATAAAATAGGGAGATAATCCTAAGCCTAAACATTGTTAGAGATCTAGTAAAATTAGAAGAGCAGCAGTAAACTAATGGTAAAACTCAACAGTAACTAATGACTAATAAAATAGTAATTAACTAATTCTATCTAACAGCTGTACAAAGCAACTTATGCGCTGATAAACATACATGCACAACTTAGTAATCATAGGGATAAGGTCAGTACGTACACAGAGGATGGTTCAAATCTTTACTTAAAAATTGCGGAATATTACATGACATTACAGATCCTACTTGATAGAGGGAGATTAGTAAAGGCAAAACCATCAACAAAACTATCAAATGAGTAGAATAAATTCTCGAGATAACTAGTAGCTTCAAACAAGTTGAAGGAACTTAGCCGAGATTGGGAAAAACACAATGAATATATTATTTTGTAATTTTAGGACAATCATGGCATTTTTATTTAAGACATATTAGTTTAGTGACCATGTTTGTGAGTTGTGACAAATATAGTCTTTGTCCCGAATCGTCTTCTGATCAATGATATAGTTTATTCATTAACTATGAATTAAATTTGTATTTCCAATAAAATATTATTATCATTAATCAAGAAAATCTGCTGTGACAATTTTGTTTTGTTACTAAAAAGAATATTTTATTTGTGTTTTATTATGCAATGCATATTACTTTAGAGACCATTGACCTGGTAACTAATTAAACAAAAACTCACTAACAAGATAGTTTCATTGAAATAAATAAGTTTTTTAGTGATGAAAACACACTATCATCTACAATTTTTTAGACTTTTTTTGACAGATGTGTTCGTAATAAATACTATCCATTTGGGGACCCAAAAAAAATTACTTGATACAATTTTATTTAATGATGAAACTCTAATTAGTTTTTGTATACACTCATGCTTCGCTTTAGGGATGAACGATTGAAAATTTATTTTTCGTGAGAAAAGCTTTTTTTTTTGCGACGAAATATGATATTTAAGTGACAAAATTATTCATCACTATAGAATTTCTTGTAGTTTGATAATGCTAAATATATATAGTCTCGTCTATTTTCCTATGAGTAGGCAAATGTGTATAGGTAGAATACATTTTACAAATCCAATTATTATTACTTAATAACTAAGATGAGATGCTAAGATAAACTTGTTAGAGACTCTCTTCCTGTGTTTATTGGAAACTATGATGAATGGGAGCTCTTCCTGTAGCTGCATCTGGCCAATTGCCGAATAGGTTGGCCAAGATCATTCAACTCAACATGTGAAATACCATCATTGTTTCCCCATCCCGAGTGCATCATTCAACTCAACATCTGAAATACCATCATTGTGTCGTAGCCAAATCTTATTATGCTGTGGTAGAGGTATAGGTTTTGTGGTGGGTTTTCTATTCCTCCATGGTCATGAGGATGTTGGGTATTGTTCGAGTTGAAGAAGCGCATGTGTTGGCATTGGATGGAGTTGTGATGTTGAAAGTGGTAGTGGAAGTGGTTGAATTGTGACATTCTTGATTGATTGCTCGAGGAGTGTAGTAACGCAGCTGCATAATACATAAATATGTTATTTAGTTTGGCCTCATTTCATATTTATGTCCTTCAGTTTTTGGTATGATCAAGTAAACACTTAAACTTGTATGGATTTGAATAAATATATGCACATGTCCTACGTCGCGTCCTACGTCGCATCCTACATAGCATTTTTTGTCGTACGTGGTTTCCTACGTGAATTATGTCACTTCAGACTCATGTATCTACTTGTTAAACTTTATATACTTTTACGTGTCTACTTGTGTAGATCAAAAGTTGGAGGACGTAAATGTGAAATGAGGTCAAGTTAAAAGAACACATTTATGTATTATGCCTTTTATTTGGAAGGGGTACATGGGTGGAATGTTAATTTTTGGGTAGAGACGTATTGTTTTTTTTTGGGTAAACCACAGTCGTCCATCCTCCATTATCAGTAATGGGAGTTATCTAAATTCTTTGTTGGTAAGTTGCTCATAGATAGGTGTCACAGACTTAGAGTCTCACTAATGTTCCGTGCGACACTTGTCAACTTACTCACAAATCTTTCACGCTCTTGTAAGCTCAAGTAAGCCCTTTGAAGCTAGATCGCTAAGAGAATGTAAAGAAAGACTTAGAAAGACTTGAGATGTTTGTAACAAGGCTTTGTATTTGCTTGGAAGATTGCTTACAACTTGTGTGATTGCTCGCTTCAAGCATGGATGCCTTACAAATGAATGCCCCATCTATTTATACTACAACCTAGGGGCTAAAGTGCAATAAAAAATTACTTGGCAAGTCCCTACAATATTTACACTTTGGTCCCTCTCTAGAATTCTCTACACTTTCTACGGAATTCTAAAGCTTTCTTGGAAATTATGTAGGGAGTTCTAGAGTTTTTTACTAACCTCCCCACAACTCTAGAATTTTCTCCCTTATTCCGGTGCCAAATTTGAAATGTAAAGTGGCGGGACGTGACACTCTTCCCTACCTATTGATGCAACGACCGCGTCGCATCGCCGCTGCATAGGCATCTGAGTTTTGTGCATGCGCGACCAATAGTCCATTGACTTGATCAAGGCCCTCATGCAACTCCTTCAACGTCTTCCTTATCCCTTCTAGCTTGGTCTTATGATCTACCTTCTTCCTAGGAGGCAAGCGCCTTGTGGCTTCTTTGGCATCACAATATTGTTCTCCTTCTTCGTGCATGGTGGCAAGGACTCTTTAGCATCATTGTCTTCTTTCGAACTTGCAATGGTGGTTATAAAAGCCGACTCCTTCTTCTTAGGGTTTCTCTCGAGCTGCATGGATGTTAGTCGAACACGTCTTTCCGTCGTTGGTACCTTAACCGAGGGAACCATGAATGATCCTCCTTGCTCCATGGCCAAGAATTGTTAGATATAAGGATCGATCACCGCGTAACACTACTGAAAGAACTCATGCCCAAGAATTATGTCGAAGAGATCTAAGGGAGCGAGAGTGAAGTTGGTTTTACCTTGCCACTCTCATAGCGTGATGCTTACTCCATGCGCAACTCCACACATTGGAGTTGGTGGTGTATTGACCATCCTGAGTTGGGCATTCTTTGGACTTTAACTTAGCCCCAATCTTGTGGCTGTTGTCTTTGTCATGATATTGGCCTCTGCACCCGTGTCGACCATAGAACGAGCGGGTCTTCCATTGATTGTGATGTCGACATACTGCACGTTGTATTCTCTCGGATTCCTTGGCTGTTTCGTGATGGCTCTGCATAGTCCTATCAAGCCCAACTGCGTCGTCTCTTCACCTTGCCCTTGCTCTTGTGCATCCTTTTCTTTCCTTTCTCGCAGGATATCACCAAGGCTCTTCTGTTCGGGGCACCTTGCATAGCCGTGCGGCCCACCGCATATGTAGCAACCGTTCCTCTTTGTAGGCTCTGTCTTTTTCTCAACATTGCTTTGACGTCCAAACTTCTTGCTATCGGACTTATAGGTATCATGATTCTTGGGATATGGCCGCTGCACCTTAACTTTTCCACGATCTCCCCCACCATGGTCATGAATACCTCTCATTTCCTCTCCTCTAACTCTGTCGGGCTTTTCGTGCTTGAAGTCTGTCAAAGCTTAGGCCTGCGTGATTGCTTCATAGATGGCCCTGACCTATCAGCGTTTCAACTCCGTCCTGGCCCAATTTTGCAGCCCATCCATGAAGTGGAACAACATATCATCATCCGTGAGGTTAGGAATCTAAAGCGAGAGGGTAGTGAACTCTTTCACATATTCGCGTATGCTGCCCGTTTGCTTCAGCTCCCTGAACTTGCGCCTCGCCTCATAAATGACATTATTAGGGAAGAGAGCCTTCTTGAACTCCACTCGGAATTGATCCAAGTGTCGATGGTGCAAAGTCCCTTCCCTATTTCCGACCCTTTACGCCTCCACCATAGCATGGCCATCTTCGATAGGTACAACACAACGGTGTTGATCTTACTCTCGTCACTCTTCACCCTGTTGCACTTGAAGTAATTCTCCAAATGCCATAGGAAATTCTCCACCTCTTGCACGTCACAGACGCCTTTGAACATATGTGTCTTGGGAGCCTCGACCTTGGCCTCCCTATCTTGGTCGGATGGCGTAGATCCTCCAGCTTCCACGCCGTCCTTGAGTGCTTTCATCTCGGCCTTCATGGTCTCAATCGTACTCAACGCCTCCATGAGCAGACACCCCAAGGAAGTAATAGCCTCTTTCATCTTGAACCCAGCATGCTGGCGTCCCTCCAACTCCTTGCGGAGGTTGTCGGTCTCCTCAAGGGTGAATTCCTCGAGAGTCTTGAACTTGCCATCGGCCACGTTCAAATGCCGGCCTAATATCTCCATGGCCTGCCTCGCCATTTCAACCCTTGCGACCCATTCCTCTCCGGCGGTGACGTCAATGGCCTCCTCACCAATTTCATCGTCAATTGCTTCCGTGGTCGAAGTTGGATGAGATGTTAGAGCCTTTCTTGGTGTGGGGTCGAGCAACATTTACTCGTTACTCTTTTGGTGCTTCTTTACCTTGTGGTTCTTCTTTCCACCATCCAGCCTAACGTTGGTGGTGTTAGCGGCGTTTACGTCTCCTTCGTTAGCCATTCCTTTAGTAGCAATCCATTGCTCTGATACCACGTTGTCACGGACTTAGAGTCTCACTAATGTTCCGTGCGGCATTTGACAACTTACTCACAAATCTTTCACGCTCTTGTAAGCTCAAGTAAGCCCTTTGAAGCTATATCGCTAAGAGAATGTAAAGAAAGACTTAGAAAGACTTGAGAAGTTTGGAAGAAGGCTTTGTATTTGCTTAGAAAATCGCTTACAACTTGTGTGATTGGTTGCTTCAAGCTTGGATGCCTTACAAATGAATGCCCCATCTATTTATACTACAACCTAGGGGCTAAAGTGCAATAAAAAATTACTTGGCAAGTCCCTACTATATTTACACTTTGGTCCCTCTCTAGAATTCTCTACACTTTCTAAGGAATTCTAAAGCTTTTTTGCAAATTATTTAGGGAGTTCTAGAGTCTTCTACTAACCTCCCTTATTTCGGTGCCGAATTTTAAGTGTGAAGTGTTGGGACGTGATATAGGGCTCTCCTTCGTTTTGCTCGATTCAGGCTTCGGCTGAGCCTGTTCTCCATGATTCTGTTAGGGAAATTGGGAATTGAAAACACTGTAGGAAATATAGAAGGAGAATACTATCTTTAGAGAATGCTCAAGTTTTATATAGGCTACTTAAGGTCAATTGAGATGGTTAGAATCATCAATTACATCTCTCAATTCAGGCTTCGGCTGAACCTGTTCTCCATGATTCTGTTAGGGAAATTGGGAATTGAAAACACTGTAGGAAATATAGAAGGAGAATACTATCTTTAGAGAATGCTCAAGTTTTATATAGGCTACTTAAGGTCAATTGAGATGGTTAGAATCATCAATTACATCTCTCAATTCAGGCTTCGGCTGAACCTGTTCTCCATGATTCTGTTAGGGAAATTGGGAATTGAAAACACTGTAGGAAATATAGAAGGAGAATACTATCTTTAGAGAATGCTCAAGTTTTATATAGGCTACTTAAGGTCAATTGAGATGGTTAGAATCATCAATTACATCTCTCAATTCAGGCTTCGGCTGAACCTGTTCTCCATGATTCTGTTAGGGAAATTGGGAATTGAAAACACTGTAGGAAATATAGAAGGAGAATACTATCTTTAGAGAATGCTCAAGTTTTATATAGGCTACTTAAGGTCAATTGAGATGGTTAGAATCATCAATTACATCTCTC
>JAJOOH010014812.1:0-13600 GCA_029582605.1 Solanum gracilifrons | reverse complement strand
CCCCCCCCCCCCCCCCCCCGAGTCAGTTAATGAACAAAAACAGCGAAAATAAAAAGATGTGAATATAGTAGACATAATTCTTGGGATGTGATAGGAATACGGGATAAACTACACAATCGGGTAAATGCTATTGATAATCAATTGTTGGACATTTGTAACTAGGCTAGACTTTAGTGGGGGTAAATTCTCTCTCGAGCAACTTAACCCAAATTAGCTCGGTTTCTCTCGAACACCGAGTTGCCACTTTTAAGTACAAACTCTGCCTTAGCCCATTCACTCTCTCGAGCTGAATGTGTGGGAAGAGGCCTAGGATTAACTCTCTCAACCTGAACCCATGATGACCTAATAACCATCGGCTATCGATTTAGTAGTCTTAGTTTTAAAACCTCTCTCTCGAGCAAGCCAAAAACACTAAAATGAAATCTTATTTGCAACTACAATCCCATTAAGTTCAAACACAACTACTAAACGAAATCACATTTAAACAACATATAGACTAACAATAAGCACTACCCAACAAGAAATTTAACCAATATTCACAAAATCACACCCCAAGAATTGGGGTTTTAGCTAGACATAGAAAAAAAGAAGAAAATGATACCAAATCGAAGTAACATCAATTGGGTATGATTTATATTCACTTCAATCGAGTCTAAGATGAAGAATCTTCAACACCCACTTCCAATTTCTTGGAGTTGGAAGTCTTCAAATTTTCAAAAGCTAAGCAAAAATATTCTCTCCTTGAAAACTTAGAAAATAAAATGTTGTATATGAAATTGCATACTAAGATAAAAATTCAAACTAGTATTTATAGTTGTCAAAAAATGTGCTGCGAAGATCCACTCGGCGCAGTTAGTCGGGATCACCGATGCACTCGGCGATCCGCCCTTTGGTCTGCTTCATCGCCTTTCAGCATCTTCGCGTTCTAGATCATTGGGCAATATAGTACTACCTCGTGGAATTGTTCGGCGACACGCCGACTGCTACTTTTCATCGCCGACTTGATCTTTTTCTTTAGGGCTCAGCACACTAGAACTTTGGGCGAGGTAAAATCCATTTGGCGACTCGCCAAATGCATTTGGCGACTCACCAAATGCATTAGGCGATCCTTAGGCCTTCTTTTCTTTGCCTTTTCAGCCGTTTTGTTCCTTTTTGGCCAAGTAGTGTCCAAGCTTTGCCTCAAACTCCAAATACCTAAAACTTAAGGATTTACATTAGTTATTGAGATAAAATACGCATTTAAGGACACTAAATCTATTAAAATGAAGCCCTAAATGAGTCCAAATTGTGGACTCATCAACACCCCCAATTTAAACGTTTCCTTGTCCTCAAGTAAAACTCAAGTTCGGCAGTTCAAAAAGGATGTCTCGAACAGTGCTACACAACACTCAATCATGAATTCACACACAAGACTCAATTTACTCATGCAAAGATCAAATGTGCACACAAAGTTTCAAGTTGTGACACACCATTATCAAAGAATTTCAAGCTTACTATACTTGCTTCAAATGCACGCTCAAGCTCAACAAAGGAAATCAAATTCCCTCACACAAAAGAATGATTCCATATTGACACACAATGGTTCAACAATTTAAAGTTCTGAAATCAAATGCAACGCTCACACTCACAAAGAAGAACACAATGCATGCTTTCACCCATAGGTTTTCCCGTATTTTCCAATAGACAATTGTTTCAGCTCACTCAAGATCAAAACGGTCTTTTCAAGGCTTGTAATGGGGCTGAGTGCAAAGGTATGGTCATTTAGGCTCAGTGACTTTCATTCTCGTGGAATGTGGTTCTCACAACACTTCCTTTCCTCTTCTTTCATCATTTTCTTTAGTGCTCATAAGTCATCCCTTTATTCACTTTCTATGGATTGTTCAGAAACCCCATTTATTTTGTACTTTATTCCACAATTTTTTCATTCTTTTTCTTTTTCTTTCTTTTCTTTCCCTTCTCTTTTTTTTTATATGGAGGGGTTTCATTTTTCTCAAAACCATGGGTTAACGGAGACTTTTCTTGCACTTCTTGACTTGCCTTCTCTTTTCACCACACCCACCTGAGTTGGCTATTCAATCAACCATAAATCACAAGGATTATGGGTAGTGGATTTAAGAAAGGTCATGTTTTCATCAAGTTTCTACCAAAGAAAGGTAAGGCTCAAGGGGTGTTCAAACAAGGTTCACACACTCGCAAGGTAGGCCACAAAAGAGGTGTATGTCAAATTGGCTCACACTCTTCGAAGTTGCCTAAGATCATATCAAGAGATAGCCTTACTTAGTCGACCATGTTATGTCAAATTGGCTCTAGGTGTTATCATGCATAGTTCACAGTAAGCTCATCACACAAGGAATCGACACATAAGTCAAACAAGACTCCACACTTTCGGTAGTGTGCAATGACCATCACAAGAGACTCAATTCGATAATTGGTTCGTCACAACGAGATGCAAAAAGTTCAGATATTGTTTATGCAACTTCATTTGGCCTTATAGTAGCCGCACATTCATGTTTGTTCGATTATGAGCACTATTTAAGTCATCGTTATTGATCAAAACCGATACTCAAATTTGCAAGAGAAGAGCCATATTCAACACAGAAGGGGTGGCAACAATTTGCAAAAAAAATTCGGAAGGATCAAAATCATTTTCAATTTAAAATCAAGGAGCCACAAGCTCAAATCTTCCACAAAAAGCACTGTCAACACAATTTAAACTAAAAACCCATTATATAAACAAAAAAGAGTCATAATTAACACACAAAGGTGGGCCTCACCCCACCACAAATAAAAAAAACATTTGTCCTCAAATGCAAATAAAAATATTCAAAAGTGAAAAGAAATAAAGACAGAAAGGGAGGTAAAAAGAGAATCATGTCTAAGCAGTCGCTCCATCTATCTGGGCATCAGTGCTCGATGCATCATCCTGAGCTTGGGCATCAGTGCCCGAGGTCACCTCAGAAGGAACAACAGTGCGAAAGACATGCACCGACCTTAGAATCCCCGGGCCCATGAAGGAATATTAGGGTATAGATTAAGTGTTTTCCTGGCAGAAGTGGGCCTTTTGACCTTGCCTTTCCCAGTAGTTGTGGGTAGTTTTGTAGCTTTGCCTTTCGACGTAGCTGCATCCTCATTGATCGCAATCATATTAGACTTCTCTTGAGCTGGCGTTATTCTTTCAGTAGCTTTTGATTTAGTCATGTCTACAAAATCTCGAAGAGAAGTTAGAAATAAACAAAAACACAGCAGAACAATTTCAGACAGACTCGCCAAACCAGAGGTCGACTCATAGAATTTCTTAGGCGAGCTAGATCGAGTTCGCCGAAGGACTTAGCTCTAAAACTACACCAAGTAGGCGATGGGGGAACCATTCCATGTGTCATTTATAGCTTTCGGCGAACAAGGATATGCCCATTGAAAGTTCCAGTGCACAAAGGATCAGGTGTGCAGACAAAGGGCGAAAGAGAAACCTTTTGGTGAGTCGCTGAGTGCTTTTGGCGACATCAAGCTTCTCACTGAAAGTTACAAAATCGATCATCTAATAATGCATAAAATCAAAGGCGAGATGGGGACATTAGGCAATGCGCTAAGTGGTTCGGCGAGCTCGACCCAGCTCACCAAACGGCCCAACGTGCCTATTTTCAACCCAATTTCGCAAATTTAACCCCGCAACCCCCGATAATAAAATCAAATCATGCACTAGTTAAATTAAGGTAGGACCCATAACACCCAAATAGAACCCCTCAAATTTTAATCCAGTTTAAGGCATACAATTACGGGAATTCAACATGCACAACTACTCGAGCAAGATTATCAAATTAAATCATGCATGTAAACAATTTAATCCTATCAGGCAGGATCAGAACACTTCAACCAGATCAGGCTATTGCAAATGAGTATAATTTTTTATAAAATAAACTTAGGGCATAGAAAACCAACCTTTGGTATCGATAAAGAGAAGATTGAAATGCTAGGCGGTAATGTAATCCAACTTTGAGCACAAATCAACACTAAAAATGCTAAAATATAGGAACTACAGTGCGGATGTAAGTTAGGGAAGATAAAAAGTGAGGGAAAGTGACTCAGTTTGCAACTTTAGAGCATTTGACCTGCAAACACCGTCCTCTCCCACTCGGAGACATTACTTGAGCTCGCCCATCCGCTTGGTGACACGCCGAGTGTTCAGTTTCCTCGCCGAATTTTATAGGACCTCTAGTTAGTGTGGGGTTCCTAATGGTGGTTTCCGTCAGGTCGCCAACATGGTCGGTGACTCGCCAATAATTTCCTAGGATCGTCGAGTTTTACAAACTCCAATTTAAAAGATGTCTTGAGTCAAATGGCGGATTAGAGCGGGATCGCCGACCTCTTCGGTGATTCGCCGACTGGACTTGTTGCTAGCCACCCTTCTCTTTTCAAACACTTTCCACACTTCAACATGTACAAACAACACGTCGTTATTTTACCAAAAGACAAATAAAAGACATAAGGGGTTTTGGGTTGCCTCCAAAACAGCGCCTTAGTTAACGTCATGGTATCACGCAAGTCCACCTTCAAACCTCATTCTTAGGGGTTGACCATAGTGTCACTAGGAAACCCCCCTTTTGTCTCGGATTTAAGTGAGATGACATCTGACCCATTTGGGTCTCCAGCTGCTTGATTGATACTGAATGGGTCGTAACGGTTTGGCTAAGGGTCGACACGTCTTCTTTCATCTCTTTCAAGATCTTGTCTGACCCCTCAACTTTATTGAGGATGCAAGAAAGCATATCCTCAGATTGATCACCCTCTGAATCCCTTAGCTTTTGGCACTCGTGGGGAGGCAAATACCTATCCTTCTCCCCATCCTTCCAATTAGAATTATGGTCTCTCCATTTACGCTCTTTCCAACCTTCATCTCTAGCCCAACCTTGGTTACCACCCTGCCTTTGGTAGTTTGAATGATAACCACTGCCTTGGTTAGCTAGGAAGTTCACCTCTTCATTGTACAAAGCATCAAGCTTTGCCTCTTTCGGATTTACACACCCGATACCCACAACATTGACACCTCGAGCACCAGGTCCCATGACATTTTTGGACAAAATGTCAAGTTGTGTCGTGATCTTGGCCATGCTTTAGTCCTCTCTTAATCTTTTTTCATCTGTTCCTTGATCAATTTGAATGTAAGAGGGGAGACTTGATCTTCACGGGTGTACCAAGCCCAATTTATCGTGGTCATGCAATCCAATAGTTGAGCTGCTATCATGTAAGGGTGTTGCATCAAACCTCCTGGATAAAGTTGGTCAGCAACGCCCTTGTTCACCGAGTCTAGGCTCCAGTAGAAATATTTTAGCAATACGTTGTCAGGCAAGCCATGAGTTGGGCATTGGAGCACCAACTTCTTGAATCGTAGCCAAGTCTCATGAATTGGCTCGCCCTCCAAACGCTAAAAGCTTTGGATACTGTCCCGAAGAGTCATCATCTTCGAGAGATGGAAAAATTGCACATTAAATGCAGTGACGAACTCCTCCCACGAAGTGATTGAGTCGCATGGAAATTCAGCTAGCCACTTGCATGCTTCTCCCATCAAAGAGAATAGGAACAACCGTAAATGAACCGACTCTTGGGATATATTTTTGAAAGATAAGGGTCCGCACACATCCACAGAATTTTGAATGTTCTCATGGGGGTCTTCACGAGCCAATCTACTGAAATGCCCCTTTAGTTCCAAGAGTTGCAACAAAGTACTCGTGATGTGAAATACAACATTCCTTTCGGTCGGAGGCAAGCGAATGGCACCAATACCGCCCATGAGATGGGGGTCATTAGCATGAGGCTCATTTAAATCATTAAGGTTTCCGATGTCGTCTTGATGGGCCAACTTGGCTACCATTGCTTCCGTTTACACTCATACTTCCTGAAATATTCACACAAACAATTAAAACTAAACTAAAAATTAAGCAAGTATACTACGACTAACAAAAGCATAATTCGACTCTACTAATCATTCACAAGTAACACCACTCACCGGCAGCAGCGCTATTTTGATGATTGCGTAATCAAGACACAACTTCCGATTCAAATGTCTATGATCGTACAATAGTAATTTAACCCAACCGAATGGGTTGAGGTCGAGTTCCAAGGAAGCAATTTATGAGAATTAAGAGTTAAGTGCGAATATGCTAGAGTCAACAACAGCTAAAAGCATTATCGAGTAAAAATATGATAAACTAAGGGGTTGACACGAATGTCAATTATCAATGGGGGGTTTGTATTCAGTTAATAAACAAAACCAGCGAAAACAAAAAGATGTGAATATAGGAGATGGGATAAACTACACAATTGGGTAAATGCTATTGATAATCAATTGTTGGACATTTGTAACTAGGCTAGACTTTAGTGGAGGTAAATTCTCTCTCGAGCAACTTACCCAAAATCATTTCTCTCGAACACCGAGTTGCCGCTTTTAAGCACAGCTCTGCCTTAGCCCATTCTCTCTCTCTCGCTAAATGTGTGGGAAAAGGCCTAGGATTCACTCTCTTGATCTGTACCCATGACGACCCACTAACCACCGGCTAGTAGTCTTAGTTTTAAAACCTCTCTCTCGAGCAAGCCAAAAACATTAAGATGAAATTGTATTTGCAAATACAATCCCTTTAAGTTCAAACACAACTACTAAACAAAATCACATTTAAACAACAAATAGACTAAAAATAAGCAATACCCAACAGGAAATTTAACCCATATTCACAAAATCACACCCCAAGAATTGGGGTTTTAGTTAAACATAGAAAAAAGGAAGAAAATGATACCAAATCGAAGTAACATCAACTGGGTATGATTTATATTCACTTCAATCGAGTCTAATATGAAGAATCTTCGATACCTACTTCCAATTTCTTGGAGTTGGAAGTCTTCAAATCTTCAAAAGCTAAGCGAAAATATTCTCTCCTTGAAAACTTAGAAAATAAAATGTTGTGTCTAAAATTGCATACTAAGATAAAAATTCATACTAGTATTTATAATTGTCAAAAAATGTGTTGCGAAGGTTCACTCGGCGCAGTTAGTCAGAATCATCGTTGCACTCGGCGATTCGCCCTTTGGTCTGTTTCATCGCCTTTCAGCTCTTGCCTTCAGCATCTTCGCATTCTGGATCATTGGGCGATATAGTACTGCCCCGCGAAACTATTCGACGAAACACTGACTGCTCATTTTCATCACTGACTTGATCTTTTCCTTTAGGGCTTGGCACACTAGAACTTTGGGCGAGGTAAAGTCCATTCGGCGACTCGCCGAATGTATTAGGCGATCCTCAGACCTTCTTTTCTTCGTCTTTTCAGCCATTTTGTTCCTTTTTGGTCAAGTAGTGTCCATCATCTGCTTCAAACTCCAAATACCTGAAACTTAAGGATTTACATCAGTTATTGAAATAAAATATGCATTTGTGGACACTAAATCTATTAAAATGAAGCCCTAAATGAGTCCAAATTGTGGACTCATCAGTGCCATTGGCTTGCCTCCAGATGAAGGGAACGATGTATTTCATATCAGAAGTACTATGTTACAACTTTCGCAATTGAAGGGGCTGTTTGGTGGTTTGGCTCATGAGGATCCCCATGAGCATATTAGAAATTTTGTTGATGTTTGCGGGTCGTTCTCCTTGGTTGGCTAGGAAATTCACCTCCTCATCAACAAAATATCTAATATGCTCATGATAGAGATTGGAGGGATCGAAATCCCAATTGGAAGGATGAGGAGAAGGATAGGTATGTTCCTCCCTATGAGTGTCAAAAGCCAAAGGATTCTAAGGGAGGTCGGTCAGAGGATATGCTTTTCTCGTATCCTCAATAAGGTTGAGGGGTGGGACAAGATCTTGAAAGAGATGAAGGAAGATGTGTTGACCATTAGCCAGACGGTTACCTCCCATTCAGTCTCTATCAAGCAGTTGGAGACCCAAATGGGTCATATCTTGTCTAATTTAAACCAGAGACAGAAAGGGGGGTTACCTAGTGACACAATGGCCAACCCCAAAAATGAGGTTTGAGCGTGGACTTGCGTCGTGTCGCGACGTTAACTAAGGCGCTGCTTGGGAGGCAACCCAAGTTTTTATTTTTTTTTTTTTGTGTTTGAAATAATGGTGTGTTGATTGTGCATGTTAAAGTGTGGAATGTGTTTGAAAAGTGCAGGTTGGCGAGCTAAAAAGTCCAGTCGGCGAGCCCGTATTGGACCGCCATTGGACTCTAGACATTTTGAAATTGGAATCTGTAAATCTCGGCGAGCCCAGGCGTAACTTGGCGAATCACTGACCAGGTCGGCGATCACGACTTAGTCCGTCGTTTGGACCCCCACATTAACTGGAGGTCCTATAAAACTCGGTGAGGTAAGTGCCCACTTGGCGTCTCACCGAGTGGGTCGGCGAGCAAAACTTATGTCACCGAATGGGCTAGAATTGGATGTTTATTAAAGGCCAAAGGTTTAAACTTTCAAACTCTTTCATTTTCCCTCACTTTTGAACTTTCTAAATTCACATCCGCACAATATTTTCCGTATTTTTGCATTTTAATCGCATTTGAGTCGTCGTGTTTGTATTCGGAGTTGGATATTGGTGCCGCCTAGCTTTACAACTTGATTATTCGGCTTCAAATGTTGATTTTCCGAACTCCAAATCTATAATTAGGGATTTTTAATCTTATGCAATGATTTTTATCTTAGTGCTTATGTTGGGCCTCTCTCATTATGTGTGTGCCTATTTTAATTCGAATATCATTCCCGTAATGCCTTTATTCTTGATTTCCCAAAAAAAATTGTGCTTAAAAGTAATTGAAATTGTTGGGTGTTGGTTAAATGTTGTTGGGTCAAGTTGGGTGAAGCCTAAGTAACCTGCATTTGTGCCAAATGACGTAATTTACCCAATGATAGAGCGGTTGACGTCATTCTTAAGGGCAAAAGTCATCAAATGGCCAAATTTGGCCAAATCGGGAGAAGTCTGAGTATCCCGGGGGAATGTTTGTAATGGGTCTTAGTTTAATTGCAATAGTGCATGGTTTGATTTTATTTTCGGGGGCTGCGAGGTTGAATTTTGAAGATGGGGTTGAAAGTAGGCACATTGGGTCGTTTGGCGAGCTGAGTCGAGCTCGCCGAACCACTCGGTGGTTAACCGAATTCCCCCTTTTCACCTTTAATTTCATGCTTAATATTGAGTTAGGTTTTCTAACTTTCGGTGAAAAGCCTGAGTTTGCCGAGTGCACTCGGCGACTCATCGAAGGTCTTCCTTCATCGCCCTTTTATGCGTCCCTAATCCCTAAAATGCACTATAACTTTCGGTGGGCTAGTCCTTGCTTGCCGAATGCTGTTGGCGATTCACCGAAGGGTCAATTTCATTGCCGAAAGGCCAAATTTTCTGGGAAATTTTTAGCCAATCCTTTCAGCGAGCCTAATCTAGCTCGCCAAAGAGATTCGACGACTCACCGATAGGTTTGTCGAGTCTGTCTGCAACTATTTTTCTGCAACTTAGCTTGAATTATTTATAACTTTTTCTGATGTTTTGTAGATATGGCAAGAACCAACATTGATATGACACCCCGTAAAAGAGCACAATGTATTGAGATCAATGAAGGGGGAGCAAATCCTCCTAAAAAGGGAAAAGGAAAGAGGCCCGCATCTGAGGTTCCGGAGCATAACTCCGGCAGGGAAAAAGTGTTTGCAGACTCCTAGGTTGTTATCTCCGAGCAGGATGATGACCAGCCAGTACAGTCCCAGAGAGCGGAGATCCGTGCTAGATCTCGCCCTGACTCAGGTAGGGTCCCTGCATCTTCCACCCCAGCAGATACAGTAATGCTCCGGCACCTCTTGTAGCTCCAGTGCCACCAGTGGTCCCTCCTTCCAGGCTACTCAACAGATAAAAGCCAATGGGTTGTGGACTATCCTTGAAGAGAAGCTACTTTCTACAGAGGTCCTTGAGGGGAAATACTCTTCAATGAGGGACACTCTCTAGTATCACAACTTTGAGCAGTTCACTAGACCCCGAGGCCCGTACATACCTACATGGGTCTGGGAATTTTACTCGGCATATGGTGACCTGGTTCCTAAAGGCAAGAAGAAGGCCATCTCTTTCAGACTGGTGGGGTCCATCATAGTGCGGGGGATAGTAGGGCATTATAGTCGTGACCACATCAACGCGGTACTTGATAGAGGGTCAGTTTATAACTATCCAAATGTGGCTACCACTACGGCATCATTGGATGAGCTCAAAGGCTGGTTGGCTCCGCTTATATCTGATACCACCCCAAGGTAGATTGAGGTCGGAGTTTCTATTTAGAAGAAGGACTTGAGTATAGTTGCACGATATTGGTTTGGATTAATCAGCAACTCCATCATGCCATCCCAGAACAAGTCCATCCTCCGCCATCCTAAGGCAGGCTGCCTCGGGTCAATCATATGCAGGAAGAGTATTGACATAGGACTTATCATAGAGCAAGAGATAGCTAGGCGAGCCAACAACATCAGACATCCCAACCTTTCCCAATCTTGATCACTAAGATGTGCCGGCGTGCTGGAGTCCCATGGGATGCGACTAGAGATATTGAGGTCACCCCTTCATCCTCCACTGGCATCCAACGTATTGAGGCCGAGTACACTTGGGAGGAGGCCGACAGGAGGAGAGCAGCTTTGATTGATACATCTCCGGAGGTGGACATTGACTCTATACCTGTAGAGGCATCTTTGCCTACTCAAGCCTCCGGGCCTTCAGGTACATCTGCTCCTACTTCTTCTTCACAGGCTCCGAGTGTTCCTACCTCTTCCCAGCCCACCAAGATTACTCAGGCTATGATCCTAAAGATGGGGAACCTGGCCCATTCAGCTGATATAAGGGCAACCCGATTAGAGGTTGTAGTCCCATGGATGATAGAGCGTGCCATCCTTTCTACACTGACCCCCCTCCGGACTTTCATTGACCCTCTCACTGCGAGAGTTGAGGCTTGTGAGAGCAGACATGAGAAGACTTCTGAGGTTGCGACTTTGAAAGTTAAGGTTGAGGATCTGAGGAAGGACGTGGACTACTTGAAGTCCACTAACTTCACTTCCCTATTGGAGGTAGCTGATGATGTTGATGCCAGGATGAGTTCTGAGATTCCTCCGGCCACCACCGGAGATGTACATCGGGATGTTATGGTAGCTGAGTAGTTGGATGCACAGACCGACGAGGAGCAGATAGATTTGAGAGATGCTGAGGTTTATGATGATCTGGCTGACCTTAAGGATGCGATGTTTAAGACTGCACGCCAGACTTCTTTGAGAGACACCACCATTGGTGGTTCCAGTGGAGTTGGTTATTCTGAGGTGACTCTGGGCACTGATGCCCTTGATCAGAGTGATGCACGGGGCATTGATGCCCGACAGATTGAGCAATTGCTTAGACAGGACTTTTCTTTACCTCCCTCTCTATCTTTTTTTTTATTTTTTTTGGATATTTTATTGCCTTTGAGGTCAAATTGCTTTTGTTTGTGGTGGGGTGAGGCCTACCTTTTGTGATTATTGTTTTGTTCATATATTGAGTTTTGTGATATAAATTGTGTTTTTGCACTGTTTTTTTTGGATGTTTGAGCTTATGTCTCCTTATTTTGATGTAAATGATTTTTGACCTTTTTTACCCTTTTTGAAAATTTTTGTGCCACCTCTTGATTATGTTTGAATGTGGTTGTTCTATTGCAAATTTGAGTATCGGTCTTAATCAATACCGATAACTTGAATAGTGCTCATAATCGAACAAAAATGAATGTGCGGCTACGATGAGGACAAATGATGTTGCATAGGCAATATGCGAACTTTTTGCGTCTCATTATGACTAGCCGGTTATCAATTGAGTCTTTTGTGATAAACATTGCACACCAGCGAAAGTATTGAGTCTTGTTTGGCATTGGTGGAAATGCCTTGTGTGATGAGCTTATGTGAACCATGCGTGATGACACCTAGAATTTGCCCCGTTGCTCAGGTTGACTAAGTGATGCAAGCTCTTGAGATGATCTTAGGCAACTATTGAAGAGTGAAACAAGTTGACTTTATACCTCTTTTGTGGCCAACCTTGTGAGTGTGTGATCTTTGCTTGAACACCCCTTTAGACTTAGCCCTTTTCTTGGAAGAAACTTGATACAATTGTGACCTTTCTTTATTCGTTCAGCCATAATCCTCATGATTTGTGGTTTGTTTGAATAGCCAACTTAGGCCAAAAGCCTAAGGTGGGTTTGTGGTAAAAAGAGAAGACGGATCAAGAAATGCAAAGAAGTCCCCCTTTGAGCCATGATTGTGAAAATGATGGAACCCCTCCATACAAGAAAAAAAAAAGAGAAAAAGAAATGAAAAAAAGAAAGAAAGAAAAAGTTATGGAATAAGTTGAGAACATCCAAAAATAAATGGGGTGTCCGATAGTCCATGAAAGGTAAATAATGTGGTGACTTTTGCGCATGAATGAAAATGATGAAGAAAAGAATGAAAGAATTGTTCATACCACATTTCATGAGGATTACAACCACTGAGCCTAATGACCATACCTTTGCACTCAGCCCTATTACAAGCCTTGAAAAGACCTTTGTTATCTTGAGTGAGTTGAAACAATTGTTTGTTGGAAAATAAGGGCAAACCTATGGGTGAGTTCATGCATGCGTTCATCTTTGTAAGTGCTAGTGTTGATTGTGAATCCGGAGCTATAAATTGTGAAAAATAGTGTGTGAATATGGAATCATTCTTTGTGTGAGGGCATTTGAGCACCTTTGTTCAGCTTGAACTTGCATTTGAAGTAAGTATTGTGAACTTGAGAATATTTGATAATGGTGAGTCAATACTTGAATATTTGAGTGCAAAATTTATCCTTGCATGAGTAACTTGAGTCTTGTTGTGTGCATTCATGATTGCGTGTTGTGTATCACTATTTGAGACATCCTTTCTGAACTGTTGAACTTGAGTTTTACTTGAGGACAAGCAAAAGTTTAAGTTGGGGGTGTTGATGAGTCCACGATTTGGAATTAATTAGGGCTTTAATTGGATAGATTTAGATTCCTCAAATGCTTATTTTGTGCCAGTAACTGATGTAAAATCCTTGATTTCCAAGTATTTAGATTGATGAACAAACCATGGACACTAATTTGCAAAAAGGAACGAAGTGAGCTGAAAGAATGGAGAAATGAAGGCCTGGTAATTGCCGAATACCTTTGGCGAGTCGTCTAATGGCCTCTTGACCACCTAAAGTTCCAGTGTACCAAGCCCTGAAGGAGAAAATCAATTTGGCGAGAGAAAGGAGCAGTCAGCGAGTCACCAAATGGTTTCGCGATGCAGTGTTGGATCGCCCAAAGTTACAAAACTTGAGGATGCTGAAGGCCAAAGCAAAATGGCGATGGAGCTGACCAAAGGGTGGTTCGCTGAGCTGATCGGCGTGCCCGACTTACTGCGCCGAATGGTCTTTCGCTGCACATTTTTTAATACTTAGTTTAGTATCAGTTTTCATATTATTGAGCTTTTGAATCAGCTTTAGTTTCTAGAACTAAGAGTATTGAGACAAGTTTTCCTTAGCTTTGAAGAATTGAAGTTTTCCATTTTTGAGAAATTGGAAGTGGGTCTTTGAGATTCTTCAATT